>RXPK01004868.1:0-80471 GCA_004143645.1 Protaetia brevitarsis
TGCCGTTATTGAGGCTATGTTTTCGTTGTTAATGATGATACAAGTAAAGTAAGGAGAGACTATTTTGGTTTTACTCTAGGATTTAATGACAAAAGTAAAGTAGGTATTAAGCACTTATACATGCAAATGTGCAAGACCGCAGGACGGCAAATTTGAGTTCAATAGTTAATCACAACATTATCTATGTATATATTAGTATTGCGGGAATCGCCAGATATCGAAAACCGGTTAATCGATTTTTAGCAAAAATCGGTGTTTAAAATTCAGTTTTTAAAATCGATTTTCAAAACCAGTTTCAAACTAAAAACAATACGTATTACTTTTTTAAAAGTGCTATGTATTTTAAATTCGAAAAACCTATTTAAGGCGCAATAATCTGCTTTTAAAAACCGGTTTTGATTTTGAAAACCGGTTACAATGTTTAAAGACGATTAACCACTGCATCCACACCCCGGTTTCACATAAAGAGGCTTCGATTCGCAGCACTAGTATCTACATACAATATATTTTTAAATGCTAAATTTATTAAAAATTTTCAGGATAAATCTAAACTTGAAGAAATTGAGGTGAATACACAGTTGATAATATGCTTGGAAGAAGGTATTAATAAAAATATATTTATTTCATGTTTTTTACATTTATTTTTCTTTTCTAGGAAATGTGAAGTCGCATTCTTTAATGGTAGAAAGACAGTTATTAGACCCAACAGATTCATTTCGTTCTGCATTACAACAAATGATGGCGGCATAGTTTAATTTTCATTTGCAGTACGCAAAAGAGGCTTCTAACACATTAGAAGTTCTGTAGAGGTATTTTTTTTAAAAATATACCCTGAACAGGGCAACAAAAATAAAAAAAAGCTCCAAATCCAAACTCAAATTGATAAGATTTTTTAATGTATTTTGTTAGTCAAAATTTATTTTATGGTTACATTCAACTAGATCTTTGTATTATGAATACAACCAATTCTTAGTAACTATTGGCTTTCTTATCGACCTTTCTCCCAAAATGTTTACTCTTTAAAACATTGCTTATTGAATTTAAAAATTTATTGAAATTATTGTAAACTCTCCGTAATCCAACTAATTAATTTATCTTTCAGAAATTATTAAAATTAAATCTAATATTATAAACGGTATATTTTGAATATTTAACTGGAGAATCTGCATTAAGTTCTAAATGACATAAACATGTTATTAGATAACTGAAATTTAATATTTCTGGATGATAAAACAACCTAATAATCAATTATTTCTTATTTCTTTGTTGTTGCTCTAATCTATACATTAAAAAAATGTGGTAAAATTACCCCAAAAATAGATGGCAACTGGGCTACAGCTTATTTTTGGTGTAAATTTACACCTATAGGGGATTTTTCACATACTGGTGGAATATTCCTTGAAGGTGTGGTAAATCTACTGAAATTATTCCATTCCATTAGGGAATATTACTTTAGAGGTGTAAATTTACCAGGGAAAATTACTACACTTTCAAGGAATATTCCACAAGCATGTGAAAAATCCCCCATAGGTGTAAATTTACCCCAAAAATAGACGGTAGCCCAGTTGCCATCTATTTTTGGGGTAATTTTACCACATTTTTTTTTAGGGTGTAGGGACAAGGAGGTCACAAGAGATCTGTAAAGATTGCGGTGAAATAAGTCTATAAGCCACACCAATTCTAATCTAATCCAATCATAATTGTGAGGCTACTACATTACATTTTTATTATTAACAAACATAGATAGCAATGGTTATGGAGTCCATATAGTACTTATTATTATCAGTATTATCAGTACATTATATAGAATTACAGGTTGTAATTCTACACACTAAGTTCCACACATTTTTTTTTTTTCTAAGAGAAATTAATTTCATTATCGTAATACATATTCTTACTTTTAAAAAAGATTTTTTTTTCATATAGATATTATTTAACATTAATCGAGTTAATACGATGGCTTTTTTTCATCAATAACGCTATTCCTCACCAATCTCTATCACAACACAGCTTTCCCTTGAAAAGGAGCATATATTCGCGGACTCTAAATATCGGAATCAGGACCTGTGCGATAACTTGCCAGCGATATTCGCCCTAAAGGCATGTAGTAAACATCGCACTGTTGCAGCTCTGGTTCACCTTCCAACCTTTATCGCCGTTCAAAGTTACGTTTCCTCAAATTTATGTCGAATCATACAACCTATGGGTATCGAAAGCTGCGGATTAGCCCAAACAAAGGCCACTGGACTCTTGTTCCCTGTTATCGATCGAAAGAAACATAATTCGCGTCGTATAGCTGAAATCGGCTAATAAATATTTAAGCTGTGTATATTTGTATACGCCAAAGAAAAACATCTTTATTATTTATTTGTACCACGAAACGCCATTCTACGTGAAAAAGGGAATAAGTTCACCGTGAAAAAGAACCGAGATCAGAGCATAGGGTGACCGTAAATTGTGTGTAAATGTGTCGCTATCTTATTTTTATATGATCAAAGCAAAACATTGAAGTTTGAAGTTTTGGAATTTCAATAATATGCATACTGATTGGCCAATTTGGCGTTTGAAGTTGCCCATTGTTTCATCATTTTCATAGTTCTCGAACCATAGTCCTTCGAGATTTCAAGATAAAAACACATCTTGGAGTGTAAAAGTAGTGGAAGCACCGACCTGACTTCGTTAGGGAACAAAAAAAAAAAACTAAATAAAAAAATATTTATATTCTCGCTATATTGAACGCGTGTGTGTCTTATTTTTTTCAAAGAACTTGGAGTAATAGAAGTAGCATCATATAGCAGTCACTCATATCCTATGTTGCGGACGTGAAGCACACATAGTTCTGATTTGTAACAATTTCAGCCAGCAGTATCGTTTTGCTCAGTTTTGCAGCATGATTAAATTGCGTAAATACTGCTGTGTACTGATTGAAATAAATAAGAATACTAAATTGATTTAAAAAAAATGAAAAAGAAAAAATATTAGCTAGCTCAACGGAAAAGATTTTAAATGAACAAAAGAACTATTTAACTCAGAGTTACCCTCGCGAATTAAAACTTGAATCTAACCACGAAAAGTAAATTGTGAGTGAATGAAATCAGACTTTCTTAATTACCCGAAAAATTTTAAAGGTTTAAAATAAAATAAAAGAGCAGAATTTTAACCCAGTGACGCTAATTACACAATCAATTTATTTTTAACAAAATGGGCTAAATTACAAAGGTGCAGAAAAAACCTTGAACTGAAGGTTCTGGCCTAAAATAAAAACTGCACTTGACGCTAATTTAAAATAATTAATGCTATTTCCTATGCAAAGCAAAAAAGAAAGGTTTTATTAGTTCAGGAAGACTATTCAATATCTTAGAAATTCTATCCACGTGGTTTCACAAATTAAAATAATCCAAGCGTGGACAAATGCTAGAAATTTACAAAAAATGAAAAAACTAAATGAAAGAACATCTACTCAACCAAACGAGGTGATAGAAAAATAAATATGATGCAGCAAAAATGGATTAACAGAAAAATTAACTCTTTGAAAATAAACGAGAGAAAAAACTAAAATAAGTCTTCCTAAACAAATAAATAATAATTGATCTTATATCTATAAAGTGCACACTTTAATACATTAACAATTATTGCAATCAAAATTCCTTGATTGACTAAATAATTACAGGAGAAATGTTATATTTTTAAATTTAAATGAATTACAAAATGGCAATAAAGATTATAGAAATACTCACGTCAATAGTCGAACAAGGAACTCCTTAACAAAATTCTACAATTGTTTTTCTTACAAAAATCCCTTTCTCAAAATCGTACAACGCAGACGTATAACAATACAACGACAAAATTAAATAGAATATGCATTAAATCAGCAAAAGGGAACAATAGACATTTAAATGACTGGATTAAATAAAAAAATTTAATACAACATAATTAAAATCATACAATAAACTCTCAAACTAAACTTATACAAGACAAAACAAAATTGTGAAAATTCTCGGTAAATTGAAAATCAGTTGTTCGGAGAAATAAATCAAAACAAGCATAATATGCAACTTAAAATACACTCAGCGTTAAAAGGGTTGTATAAACCACAGCAATAAGTTTGGGTATTTTAGTATTTAACAGGATTCATTTTACTTTTAATGTTTTCTGGTACTTTTTAGCCAATAATCAGGTATCAATCATGTATTAATTTTATTATTCTAATAATTATTGGCTAAAAAGTACCAGAAAACAATAATTAAACCATGGATGAAAAAATGGTAAAAACATTCAAGGATATCACATACAGAACAATACGAAGACAGCATCGCTAAGATAAGTAGTAAATTATTAAGAAATCATCGATTACTTAACAATAGTAAAAATAGATTAACGTTTTTAATTAAAAGAGAGCAAAACAATTTATCATGAACAATCCTCAGATTGTTATTTTACAACCTGATAAGTGTAACAAATCTGTTGTTTTAAATGTTCGAGTTGTAAAATTAACAAGGATCAGGGTCACACAACAATACGGTTACAACACATTAAAATTTTTATTTAGATTGCGTGCATTACAACATCTTAACTTCTAGGTGTACAACACAGTGAACCACGTTCATACCAATAGCACCAACCTAACTATGTTAAACAACTATTTCCAAACATTAAATACTT
The DNA here is from genome assembly GCA_004143645.1 of Protaetia brevitarsis. Lineage (NCBI taxonomy): Eukaryota > Metazoa > Arthropoda > Insecta > Coleoptera > Scarabaeidae > Protaetia > Protaetia brevitarsis. The sequence goes on from RXPK01004868.1 coordinate 4,663, forward strand.
CAGATTATAATGATAATAATAATATTCAACATTGAATATTTTAAATTATAATAGTACATATACAGAGCTCAAAGCAGACCCAACCAACACTCTAATTACAAGTTGGAAAAACCAAAATCTTTATACCCCCAACAAGAGCACAACAATTAAAAATTCACAATGCACTACCGCCCAAAATATACCATGATTACCAAGATTACATAAACCATGAATGGCCTTAAGACCTATTGTCTCATGTATTTAAAGTCCTTTTTATAAGCTATCCAATTTTTTAGCCTACTCCATCTCTAATATAACCAAAAACAACAATTACTACTTAAAAACCTTTTTTGATTTAATACGTCGTCTCAAAACGCTTAAATTAAATAGTACTGAAAAGCTATGTTCGTTCGACGTAATTTCAATATACACAAACATCCCAATTGAACTAGCTAAACAAATCATCACAAAAAAATGGCATGAACTAAAAGAATTTACAACCTTACCTATTACTGAATTTCTAAATGCTGTAGAAATAACATTAACGTCTATGTACTTTCAATATGAAAACAAATACTACAAACTTGATGGTGGATGATAGCACAACTTGTGTTAGGAGACCTAGTGGAGACAGTAATAAAAAGAAAAAAACTTTAAAATTCCATTCTATAAACGATATGTTTGATGACTGTATAATTATATTACCCGAAACTAACATCCACTCTACTTTAACACAATGCAATAGTTATCATCTAAAAATACATTTTACATTAGAGATAGAAAAAGATTCTAAATTAAGTTTAGTTTTTAGTCAAAAATTGTACTTATATTGGCAGCACTGTTCCATCATTCATAATGAAAATTGTGGCTATGCGAATGCGCGATTTTAAGCGGCATTTGAAAGTTATTTGAATTTAAGCTGAAGAAAATTGCTACAGAATTAGATATTGAAACAAAAAAAAGTTGAGTAGCTTTTGAAATGGAAATTAATATGTGATTGCAGGTTTTTTTTTTTATTATGAAATTCTTTTATTTGTTTGTTCTGCAAATGCTCCAATTTTTGATACTTTATTCGACCTCTACTACTCTGTTAGAGTTATTTTATTATTGCCATCATTTCCTTATATACTTTGTTCCTTTTTTAATGAATAAATGGTCAGTTACAGACACAATATTTCTTTTAAAAAAATCAAAGATAAAACGTTTTTTATCGTTAATGTGTCGGGAAAGAGTTCCCTAAGAGGTAAAGAAATTAAAAAAAAGATGCAAGTGTGATAATGATTTAGAGTAAAATAAATATATTTCGTTTATAACAAAACCAAAGAAACAAATACAAAAAAAAAAATGTTCAAAAGTTAATTTCTAGCAATGAATTACAAATTGTTGAAATAATCATTAATTAGTAATGCCTGTATCGCAGCAGGTACATCATCAACAGCGTCATAATAAATCGCATGAAGTTGTCCATTTAAAATTTCTTGATTTAATTTTTCTTCATTGATTTCCTCTTCACCCACATTTATATGGTTATATTGTGCAATACTGAGGTACCACTACCACCGTCATAAAAGTAAATCCAGCTTTAAGCGACAAACCAATATGCAGTAATTGGAAAACATTCTTCTTACGAAGCAAGCTTTCAATGACATTCCGTGTTGTAATATGGCTTTCATTATAACAATTTTTCACAACTGTTTCAGAATGTTAACAGTGTGGTTAATAAATATATTTTTGGGGCATATCCACTGTCGATCACGGAAAAGAATGGATTGTTAAAGTGTGTATTCCCTGGCCATCGTACTACGATATCCATTATTTTTAAATCAGCATCACATAGAAATTGTGAATTTATAGAAAGATAACTTTTTGTTCCTATAACGTAAATGCCTCCGGGTCATTCCCACCAGAAACCACGAGTAATCCTCAAATTTTTTATTTTGGAAATTAATTTTTGATTTACCGTGGACTTTCTAAAAACCCTACAAATATACACTTTAAGGTCACAGATATTTTTTCATAACCAAAAGTCGCATAACAAAACCCATACATCGCCTATAAACACGATTAGTAAACAAAAGAAACAAGCTTGCGCCAACTTTAATTATGAGTTAATCGTACCTTGGCACTCAATTAACAATCAACGAAATAAGGAATTAATTATTAGTTAAGCAGTCGGTGCAAGGGAAAGTAAACTTTAATTATGATTAAATTTTAATCATACCCTAACAGCCACCAATATACCAAAGATATTTTTAAAAATATATTTGATAAATATTTTTCGTAAGAGGTGTTTGAATATATTTTTTTATATTTTATCTAAATATAGAAAAAAACATACAATTGAAATATTTACACCATATTTTAAATCAATGTAAGTTTGGTATTTTTTCAAATATTATTTATACGAAATCGAGGTTTTTTATGCAATCATACAAAGCTATTTAATTTGCCAGAATTAACTAAAATTATTTGTGGACAGTAACCTATATACATATCTTGGTTGTTTAGAATGTATAACATCGATAACAAAAAACTATATGAAACTTTCCCGGAAAGTAAAAAAGAAGGTGTCTAAAAGGGAAGAACTTGTTTCTTCACACTCACCATACAAGTTAATAATCAATAATGCCTCAAAAATATAATATAGTAAATAAAATAAATAATTAAAATCAAAAAATAAAAAAATAATTTTAAAGTTAGATAAAGGAGAATTTAAGTATATTCGTTCTGGATCCTGAATTATATTATTGCTTCTGATTTGGTGTTAATGGATGCATATAGCAGTCTGCAACTTAGTCTGTTTAACAAAAAATCGCTCATATCTCAAAATCTATTAAAGATAGGTATAGGGAATGCTCATATAAAGGGATAGGGGATGATATTTACTTCCTAATTCCGAATTAAAATACAGGGTGTTCTATTTAAAAAACATGAGTTTTCTGCATTTGAAAATATGTCACTTTGTTCCTCAGTTTTGAACACCCTGTATGTTAGAATGTAAAGTGTGCTTACCGTTTCTTAGAGTAATATCTACATTCATAACATAGCAAATTTGGAGTCTCTACTTGCAGTATTAACCGAGATATTAATTTCTCAATGATGCAATGATTATGACTAAAAAAAAAAGAAAAACTTAAATAACTCAAAAACGGCAACATGTAGCTATAGGAATAGCTAATGAAAACTGACGTATTTATAGTTGTAGAATCCAAAAATGAATAAAAAATTATATCATTCTATTCCTAATATATTTTATACATATTATGTTAATATATCTAATATTCAAGAAAGATTTAATATTTTCTAAATATTTCTGAAATATGAAATAAATATAGTTGGTCACTGATGGGGATAACTTAATCACGAACGGTGCAAACGGCCGCTAGAATGGTTCATCAATTTATCAATGGTATTATTTACATACATTTTTGGTATTAATAATATATATAATATGAGTTTTTAATTGCAGGTAGAGTATTATGTCAAAAAAACATTCACTGGAAAAAGCGAGATATAAAAGTGGCGGAGTCGCCGGTTATATAGTCATTAAACCAAATCACCTCGCGCAAAAATTAATAAACATTTTATTTGAAGATCAGACAATGCAATAACCGATCGTTGCAACCTAAAATACAGAAGTTTCAATCATATTAGAGGACGCCACATTGATGTATTGTTGTGCTTCACTTATTCCGCATTGTTTAAGTCAATTAACGCAGAGTATTGAACCGCCATGACATTTAATAATTTAATTTAGTGTGAAACGGAGCAAACGAGGTATTTATGGAATTTATCAACCAATCAGCCGGCCGGGCGCGGTAAACAAGGACAACTGCATATATGCGTAACGATGATTATCAATCAAGCACGCCGCGTACGTATTATTAAGTTGCGGTTAACTCAAGTGATACTCAAAGCGAACTTAACAAACTTCTGTTGCAAGAATAATTGTGCCAGACGCGCCCCACCCCCAGTTTCCCTGTATTTACCCTCTACCGCTCGGGTGTTAGTCGAAGAAGGGAGATTTCGGGTTCCTTAAACGGATCAAATGAGTCGTAATTAACCGAATGACGTATAACTCTTTTTTTTTCCCCGCTTTTCCGGCAATGGCTGTATCGCCTTGATTTTTTTTCTGAATCCACATTATTTTTTGCCAGTACACTTTTTTTTTCTAATTTACCCCAAGAGATCAAGAGCGATTCGTTTTTCAGGATATTTGCCTATTAATAAGGAGAATGACTGGTGTATATAAATTTCTCCGCTTGAATTATTCAAGAAGCCACCAACACATATTAAAACTATCGATTTCCTGCTTAGGCGTATCTTAAACGGCCCCCTATTAAGGAGCTAAATAAATGTTAATATAACCGGAACACTATTATTTATCGCATATATGTAAATGATACACCTATTAAAGAATGTATAAAACCCATATAGTTAAGTATGGGTATGTATTACTGACATTTATATTAGTTATTTCCTTTTAATTTGCCAGACACGCTAATGCCACCTCACTGTTGCTATCAGGTAGCTATTTATCAACAACAGTGTTATGCTAATTTACCTTTACATCGAAATTTACGTATACAAAAAAAAAATGCGCCACAAACTATAAACGTGACAAGCTAATATATCTTTGTACAATGTTATCTGTCTTTATTACAAATTTATATTAATTAATATACAGACTGAATATTTTCCAATGTTTCGTACAAGAATCTTGGAATCTAGAGGAGATGGAAAGATGTATGAACCTAATCCTAATCGAATAAATCCTTTAGATTTGGAAAAAAAAAATGTATGGCTACCCCAGTGACCAACTATATTTATAATATAATATAATATGCATAAAATATATTATAGAAAATATACTAGGAAACATTTAAAAAATATATATGTTATGTAGCATTAATAATATTTTTATTGCAAATGTTTTCTCAATATATTTTCATAACTCGCAAGAATATTTTGCTTTGTATTTCTGTAAATATATTTATTTCATATAAAAAAAAAAAGATTGAATTTTTGCTTGTTACATTTGGTGCGTAGGACGAATAATATTAAAATTGGTAAAATATGCATACATATTAAGTAGGTATGTACCTATTTAAATGATAGTTTAAAGATAAATTAGATAAATATATATAATATGATTTAATTAGTATCTAATTGTAAGTTGAGCGCTGTAACTTTTCTATTATATATACTGCGTGTTGTATTATATTATTTGTAATATTTGTAAGTTGCGAACGTCAACACAACACCTCTATTCATTACGGTGGCGGTGTTATATGATTTAGTATTGTTTATGCGTCTATGGATTAGGTACATAGAATGCATACGCGCACGTGCGTATCATCAACGTTTTTATTCGTTTGTCCGTTACATATTATAGTTTATAATAGTATACGATTAGGGCAGTTAGGGTTAACTGTGTAATTATTGTTGCGGGGGTTTTTAGTTTTTTGGTGACCACGAGGTAAGCAAAACTTTGAACATGTCATGGGATTTATAAGAAAATTGAATATCGTTATGTTACAGAAATCGTTTAATAAATAATGTAGGAATTTTATGCATCATATATGAACTGCAGCTACCAGAAAATTGCTAGTTGATTTGCTTACGAGATTCACCTCGGTAGATAAGCGTCATAACCACAAATAGAAATTAGAATACGTTGTGTTGTTTTATTGTTTGTACGTAGATTGTTTTCAAATATTATGAAATAAAGTAAAAATAAGTATCGTAAGTATTAGAATGTAGCTACCACTCCAATTATTGTAAATAGCTCCAAAGTGACTACTAGGTGTTGATAATGTTTACGATGTTTATTCATGGTATAATCAATAACAATGGTATTGTTTAAAAGGCCACAAGGAAACGCCATGAGAGCGCCACTACCGAAGATATAAAAAAAGCCATAGGGTTGTACCTGGCACCAGCAAAGGCTAGACTTAAAAATGAGTATTTTTCATTTTTATTGGCTTATTCAAATAAAATGATAAATAATACGTTGTTTTTTTATTTAGAACACTTCAATTAAAAAATAGTGATTAATTTGACCTTCAAACCTTCAGTATGTCTTAAAAGATGCCAGAATTATTGATTATTAACTTGTATGGTGAGTGTGAAAAAACAAGTTCTTGCCTTTTAGGCAACTCTATGTATGTTTCAACTTTCGTTATCGACGTTATACATTCTAAATAACCAAGAACAATTTAGTCATTTTGACAAATTAAATAGATGCATAAAAAATCTCAATTTCATATAAATATTTTACAAATATTTTAGAAAAATATAGCGCTTACATTAATTTAAAAATGGAATAAATATGTTAATTGAATATATTTATCTATATTTAGGAAAAAAAATATGAAAATATATTCAAAAACCTCTCACGGGAAATATTTATAAAATATGTTTTTAAAAATATCTATGTAATATGGCAACACGGAGAAGAAAAACTACAACAGTTCTTGGAACACATAAACTCACAGCACCCAGCCATCAAGTTACCATGGAGAAAGAACAAATGGAAACGCCTTTCCTGGTGTATGGTTAGAAACAAAGAGGGAATACTACAGCACGCAGTATAGAAAGAAGACATACACCGATAGATATCTGCATGCAAGATCTCACCATCATCCGATGCAGAAGAAGACATTAATACAAAATTGCTATCCAGAGCCGAAACCATCAGTGACGAATCAACACTTACCAGTGAAAAGATGTATTGGAAAAGCACTAAAGAAGATGGTTACACTGACATCGACATAAGAGAGCCACTAAGAAGAAGACGACACTGGAGACAACTACAGAACCAGGAAGAGGGATGGCGTGTTAACCTTACATAGCAGAGTCACCGAAAAAATAGGCCGAAATTTGAAAAAACGTAACTACAAGTACGCTTCGGGACTCCAACGTCGATCCAAGCAGTATCTTACCGACCTGCAAAGATAAGATACCCAAGGCGCACAGAAGGATCTAAAGATAACATGCCAATGGCAGACAGTGCACGTCCGGACAACAGGAAGAGCATCGACATAAGAATAAAAGACACGAAGGGACCAAGATAAGAAGGACCGAGCAGATCAGCGGTGGTAGAACACATGCACAACACCGGACACAAAATGATTTCAAGAATGTAAAAGTAATAACTACCAACCAAAACTAAAGGAAAAGACATAGGAACCATAGAAAGAGAAGAATAAAACCGTTAACAGAGAAAAGGGTACAACCTTAGCAACACGTGGAAAAGCCTACTACGAACCGTCACGGTCAATGGAGCGGAAACTACACGGTGGATGCACCAGGGGCGTATATAAGAACGAATGTCGACATGGAGAATCAGTTCATTATCCTGAAAACGTTCAGTATGAACAGCGAACGTCGGCAAAAGTTTTCACACACGGCGAAACCCGCAAGAAGCTGTTAGTTATCTTTTGGTTTAATTATTTTATTTTGGAATCTTTACATTTAAGTAGAAAAACTTTCTTGTTCACAGAGTTCCAAGAGTTATTTAAAAGTGGCTCGTTTCAATTGAAATACCTTGTATAATTGCTTCCACTCCATTCCATACAATGCGCAACTAAGTCACGCCCCACGTCTCTGAAACCATGATTTAGTCATGGTTTCAGTGAAATTCCCCTTAAGACGGAACTATTTTGTCAGTTAAAAAATTAAGCTTAAAATAAACCAATTTACTTTACGTGTATCCGTATAAATAAATACGACTTGATGGCTGGCTGTTTGATACGCCGGCACTAAAAGTAGGAAAATGAGAGATAGAGAGAGAGAGAGAAGGAGAGAGAACGTAGAAAATTTATACCACACTCGTAAAGTTCCCACCCCCGTCGGAACTTCCACCGCGCAGTGAATTGATATAGTGCGCCGCCGTCCAAAAATATGATTAATAAGTTGAATCGTCTCTGGGAGTACAATCAAAATGACACTAAACCTACCTGAAGGAAATGAAGTTCCAACAAGGGCTCTGGAGTTAAGACAGCCCCCGTTGCATAAGACATGCGGCCCTACGAGACAGCAATTCACATATACTGCTGGCAACATCAATGATTCATCCAGGTCACAGCATGCTCTGTGAATCCATCTTACGTTTTGTCCTCTCACCTTATATACACTTCCCGCCCAACCTGGGGTCTCCATTTGGTTACACGGGCGAGAAAAGAAAGGGAAATATCCTCCATATATACATATATATCTTTCATTTTTATGATTGCTTATTCATTTATTATATTTTGTTATTCTTCCCTTTTTTTTCTTCTCTCTCCTTCGTCCCTATTTCGGCTTTTGTTTTTTCTTTTTTGCCCTAGTATTAACGCTTGTTGAACAAAACCAAATAGATCCCTAGCGAAAGTATTTGGAACAAAAATACATTAGAGTATTGTTTGAAATTAAAAAAAAAAGATCTTTAATCGACTCTTGTTTACATTAAATAAAAAAAAATATACTATACATGTAGATACGTGTACAATAGCTGTAGGAGGTAAGGGAAAAAAAGCCAGGCATTTGTGAATTATCTTTAAAAACGGAGAAGTATTTAATCTGGGTATTAAGCAAATATTCAGACCTGCTTATTTAAAATATTAGTCCAAACGTATAGGAAATGCAATAACATTATATGTTTCTAACAGTAGGCCTGTGTTCCCAAATTAAGCTGAAATTAATTGATTTATTAGGCTTAAGTAAAAATATTATTTAAATGACCTGTTTTAAATGTATAAACATAAAACAGTACATTCACATATTTATTCAAAAATAGCATACCTGCATATACGTAAATAAAGAAATATAAAAAACAATAAAACCAATAGACGCAAAAGAATTCCCAGATAACAATTTAAGGTTTATACAAGTCTTTTAAAGTTTTACCGACAGGAAAGATGTCAACAAGCTTTTAGGCCAAGGGTGCAGTTGCTGCAAGGTTACAATGCATTGCTAGTGACACAGGACAAGGTTTTCCAAGCAAGGTTACAGGTTAGCTGTCTGTAAAGAGTGACAAGGTTACCATGGCAAGGTCCCATAAGCTAGTCTTAAAAAGCATATGACAACGCTAGAAGACAATGTGACCAACTTTAGGAAAAGCCTGTACAAACCTTGATAAAAGTTGTAACAACAAAACAAAATAGGAATTGATATGATTTTGCGTTTTTCTGGTTTCTAGGTTAAATAATGAAATGTACAGTAGGACGTTCGTTTTAATTCAAGATTTTTTCAAGATAATGTAAAATATAAATTATAAATGGAACAGTTTTTTATTAATAAACAAACATTGTTTAACTATGAAATTTTGAATTAGATTTATCATTTATAACAATATAACTATAAATTCCCACATTTATAACAATTTATATGTAAGATAGTACCGAAAAAAGCTTTGAAATCAAGGAACGTCCTTATTAATGTCTCCTAGTTTTGACCTAAAACCAAGAAAGGAAATTATATCCATTCCATGTTGCTTTGATTGTTGTAGCTTTATCAAGGTTTGTATAAAGCTCCTCCAAAGCTCGCTATAGCAAGAAAAGGAGTTGGTATATGACCTCTTCTCAGTGACTGAAAATTCTGAAATATGTAAGAAAGAGATAACAGCAACTGAAACAAAAAATTCGTAAATAAAACTTGATGTAACTTCAAGTGTTTCCAAAAATGTTTTTTATAAAATTATTAGTAAACAAAATACATCATTAGAAACGATTACCATATGTATATACATTACACATATATCCAAACGTCTAAGTGACTTTTGGAAGGTTCATGTTTAATTACAGATCTAATAAATCCTGATATGGATAGAGAATTATATATGTGTTTTCTAACGAAATGTTAGTTGGTTATACTATTACCTATACATGCGCATCCATGGTAAATAAATTAATAAATCAAAATCATTTTTGTTATTATAATAGATCAAAATATAAATCTTTATAATCATTTTTCTGAGGACACAGTAGTAGAAGAATGAATAACATTTTATTAAAAAATATATAAAATATAAATGAACTCATTTAGTAATTTTTAGTATTTTAAATGTTGAATATTTATTATTATTATTATTTTTTAATTATTATTATTATTTCTCTGAATCTGTTATACTTTATCGTCCTTTTCTACATAAAAGCCACTTTTCTTTGACAAATAAGAAAAAGAGAAATTATTTCAAAAATAGGAGTAGCGTAGTACTTCCTCTCCCATTATTAGCTCTTTTTCGAAGATAGGTTACGTTGTCTTTTGGACCATGTAATCTGCTGCAAATTATGTTACAAAAGTTTTTTTAATAATCTTTACAATTTTGGAGAAATTCCTAAAAATTAAAAAATCGCGCAAGCTTTGGAGAGGGCTGTTCCCCTAAGTTGGGCTATTAACGATCATCAAATACGCATCGTTAGCGCTTTTCCCCTATATTTGTTATCTACTCCGATTGATCCATTTAATAAGTGGAAGAAGAATTGAATAAGAATGTAAAATGGAATCTCATTATTAACATTGAAGATATTTGCTAAAATGTCGATCTCTGAACTACAATATGTATCTATAAAGATACAATAATTGGAGGGCGACTTAGTACTATATGGTAGGATGTATAACGCAGGGTGGGTTCACTGCACCTAAAGATCTATGTTCCGCCTAGTCTTGCTGCTTACAGCTGGCCTTGCAATCCTATCCTTCAGAAAGTGTAGGATGTGAGAGCCCCAGTCTAGGTCAAGTCTCCCTCGATGTTACAATGCCCCAGTTCCAATGCGCCTCGAGTTGCACAGTGCGCAGTTTGAGAGGAGGTGGATGGGTGGTTCATCCTGTCCCCAAAAATCTGCATTCAGGATCTTTTCCAATCCAAGCTTACTCAAGTTTTGCAGTCTAGCAATGGCTGAAAGTTTCCTGTAATATGTAACATTGTTCTTACTCAGGTGAATACATGCTGTAAACCTCGTCTCCTGCTAGTAAGCTTTCCCAGAAGAATTTTACTTGCTCATCCCCTGAAGATTTGTCCGCAGTACTAGATTCCTCGCCATCTATTTTAGTTTCTTCAGTATGCGGCACTGAATCCGCAAAAGGTTCAGGGCCAGAAGGCATTCCAGCCCTTTTGTTTTGCGAGGTTCCGTATTTCGTTTCCTTCCCTCCTGTGACGCGGACCCACAGGAGGGTTACTCTTATTCTTTTGCCAGCCTTATTAATTTCTAGGACATTCTTTCCAGACCTCTGGAATCTGTTCAATAGCCAGCGCCTGGATTGGCTGCTTTACTATCGAAAACGATGATAATCTCCTGCTTCCGATGAGTTTCCTATCATAATAAACTGAACACATTCTCGAATTAGCGTGTATTTCGCGCGAAATAGTCTTTTGGGTATTTTCGCCAACTTTCGAAATATGTAGTTCTAGGCCCATATATTCCTATTCCAGTTCTTCTGCTGTTTTGGAGGCATCAATGTACCATTTGATGGCATTTCGATTGCCAAGTTTCAAGATGGTGTCTATGATCGCCTCACTCCTCTTTACTTAGCTTGTGTGAACTTCTTCAAAGCTAAATTTTTTTAACATATCATCCAGGCATATCCCAGGTTGATCACCGTTCAGAGATTGAGCTATGCTAATCATGCTTCCTTGACCATGCTCGTGCGGATCTTTTCGCCACACCTCTACTACAAGATGTGGAGGGGGGCAGATCCTAGCTCTGCTGGTGGCAGGTTCAATAGCCCCTCGTTATGGCATACCATGGCTAATGCTTTGCACTTGCGAAGAGGTTAATGTATAGCGGTGGCCAGAATTAGTTCGTTTGGCTCATGCGACCTGGAATGCATAAGTGATATCGGTCTCACTATACAGCGTTAATATAACGTCACGCGGAAGTAATATTCAGTCAACTTAAAACGTGTGTACAGCTCGGTTGATATCAGCAGACCATATGTTTCACCCCATCCGGATCGTTAGTGCTCTTGGTTCAACCTAAAGTATTTTACACAAGAAATAGTCCGATACATGTGTTAAGAATGATTGCGTAAGAAAAAAAACTGTTCCGAAAAAATTCTATCAATTACCAATTAATGAGCAAAGTAGCTACATACAAATTTCATCATTAAATGAATTTTTCTGACATTTAGCGACATGCGTGCGTGTTTGTATCTTCCGATTTTATTTATATTTTTTCAAATCGTTTATTTAAACTAAATCACCAACAAGTATATGCTGAATACGGAAAGAAAATAAAGGAATTAATCTATGGTAATAGCTCAACAAACAGCTAAAAAGCAAAAATTAAACATAAAGATGAAAGTAAAGTTATTACATTTTATAACTTTATAGGCTTATCATACACTTCAGCGCAAAAGAAGCTGTCAAAAGAAAGTTACATTTTCATCCCTATAAAGTTTCTACGGTACAGGATTATTAACCATTAGATCACGATAGGCGACTGAAATATTGTCATTGGTTTAATAACAATTTAAAGGACGATGACTTGCTAAACAAATCATTTTTCTCGGATGAAGCCTGGTTTTATCTAACAGACTATATCAATTTACAAAATTATTGTATCTGTCTGCAGAGAAAATCCACACACGATTGCGAGAAACGCAATTTGCATCCGTAAAAGTTGGAGTTTGGTTAGCTATGTCCAGGCAACGAATAATAGGGTCAATTTCTTCGAGGAAACTGTAACAGCCCAACGTTACCAACAGATGGTGGAATTGTTTATTTTAGAGTTACAAGAAAAATGAGCTTGAAGCAGGGTTATTTTCAGCACGATAATCCTCCAGCACATACTGCTCGACAAACCTGCCAATATCTTCAACAGTTTTTTGCTGACAGATTCGTTTAAAGCACAAAGATGGCCACCAAGATCACCTGATCTAACTCCATTAGATTACTTCATGCTTCGGCTATCTAAAAAAATAGGATCTATAGAAACCGCATGCTTACCATAGAAGAACTGAGAGATGCAGTTTTGTCACTTAATAATTTATACTAATTGTATGTATAATTTAAAGTAATAAATAAATTTTAGTTAAAACACCAATTAGTACTGAATTGTAAAATCATAATTTAGTAAAGTTAAATTAATTACATTTCATTTTTACAAGCAGAAACACCAATCCATAGTCGTTCATATAATGCGAGTTCAAATATAGGTTACGTTTTATTTATGACAGATCCGTTTACTTTCTTATGTTCCAACACTGACTTAGTTCAAACCTTCATTACAAACACGCGGCATATACCTACACCCTCTAACTATCTGTAGGAGCGGAATTGACAATCATTTTGAATCTCTGTGTATATACTTAATAAGTGGAAGAATAATTGAATGAAAATTTAAGATGGAAATCCCTTTATTAACGTGGAGATATTTGTGAAATTGTCGACCTAAAACTACAATATGTATCTATGTAAAGTATAACAATAATTGTAGGACGACTTTAAGGTCTTCACTTAAGGTGAAACATGCGTATGCTAATATCAAGTGAGTGTTACACACGTTTTTAATGGGACATGATACATAATAGTTGCACCTTCTTTAAATTTTCTCCAAAAACGATTTCGAAAGGAAACAATTTATCGTGAAATGGACTTATTAATTTTCGTTTATTTTGCTACTTTCCAAAGTGGTGAGGAAATACACATTTCGCGTTTCTTTTTTTTTAACTTCCCTATTTAGCAATTAAACTAGGGACAATGGAACTGATTAAAGGGAAAACAAAACCCCGAACTTAACGAAACTCACGCACACAAAACAACGTGCACGTATATATCTCCAGGGAAAGAGGCTGTAACACTTGACAATTCTCCCCTCTTCCGGAACGATACGAAAAGCAATAATCCTCAAAACATGCAATATATACCAAGGAAGGTTCTCGAATCGATATCGTGAAGATACATAACTTAATAAGTTCTCCTGTCGTTGTTCAGAGTTTGAGTGAGTTTATACGATTCATGAGGGTAATACTAATAAAACAATGACTGTATAGGTAGCAATAATAATCTAGAATAAAATTAGCGAACGAAAGAGTTCACTTTAAGTAAACGACATCGCTTTTGAAACTGAATTTGTAACAACAGCATCTAGACTCCTTTTAGTTTATTCAGGTCGAGAATGTATAGAAAGCATAATGCAGGAACGACTTTTGAAATAAACTTACATATAGGTTGTTAATCGATTTTATTTTCCTTGTAAGAAAGTTTTTCCCAAACAAAGTCAGTGTCGGATAAAAACTTAACTTTAAACAATTTAAAAGTAAGTTTTTAAACACACATCTTTAAAAAGCAGTTATCGAAAACGTAGAAATTTCTTATTCATTTCCGAAATCGCTATTCTCTGTATAGCTGAACAAGTTATCGGAAAAGCATTAGATATCTTAATTATTAATAGAACAGACTTTTTTATGCGATCAACACAAAATGCTGTGAATCTAGGGCAATATGGATTTAGTAAGGGTAAATCAACTGTATATATGCTGATGCGATAGATAGAGTTCTAAATTTTGTTAAAACCGCCAGGTTAGAAGAAGTATACAGGGTGTATCAGATATAGAGGTAAATATAATAATATGTAGCAGCTGTAATCATATACAATCAAAAAGTCTTAATGCACAGGGGGTCTATCTGTAAGGATTAACGAGAAAAAAATATTTATAAATGCCGTGGCTAGAGCCGCACCTGTGCCAACCTAAATGCTGTCCCGAGTATACCCCCACATACCACTATCATTCAGCCATTACCGCTGTAGTTTGTGTGGATCGCCGCTTGGAGTGCAAGTCACTTCGAACATTTTATTTAAATTCTTCCCGTCTCGAAAAAACGATCCTTTTCAGGACCATCATGATTTCATATAAAGAAAATCGAAGCTTGATGCATCGGCAAAAGCGCGGGAATGTATAGATTCATTTTCACGCAACATCATAGTAAAAAGCGCGTGTTGCAAATTTCTGTATCTACATTTATTTTCTGTGTAATTCGATTCAATTCATTTTGCGTTATTTAATTAAATAAATCCAAAAGAAATAACTCAGATTCATGTGGTACCGTTTATTGACAACTAACTCTCGATTCGACAAAGCGAAAGAAAAATATTTACGTTTTTTGTAACTATTGAAGTCGCATATACGGTGAAACTCGAACGTCTTATCAGGATATAAAAATAATACTTGTAATATTACGTATAATGCTCTTAACAAATAAGGAATGTTTATTTTATAAAAAGAAGAAATTTAAAATGCCTCAGTTTTGCTATTTTTACAAGGGCCTTTATTTATTCAGAATGACGTTAAATGAACTTACGGTATACCATTAAGAATAATACTAAATGAGTGCAATGTATTTACACATAATACCACGTTTAGCAGGTGCTTAACATGACGTTTTCTTGCGTCAGGCCCGGACTAAAGAATTTTTGGCTCTAAATTTTACTTTTTTTTTATTCTTTAATGATGAAATCCAGTTTCTGTGGGTTTGTGCTTTATATGTCGTGTAGTTAACACCCAAGCAAAATTTACTTTTTTATTTGATACACCCTGTATAGTACGATTACACCGTTAGATATTAAAAGTGCTTTTGATAATGCCTGGTGGCCAAAAATTATAGTACAATTAAAGCGTAAAAGTTGCACAGGTAATTTAGTTAGAATCGCTAGCGGATATTTCTCTGATTGAGACGCGTTAGTTGAGGATTAGCGTATTAGTATTACAAGGAAAATTACTAAGGGGTGCCTGCAGGATTCGCGATCGAGACCGGGTTATTGGAGTACTTTATACGAGAGTCTTTCTGAAATTATATTACCAAAGGGTTGTGAGATAGTCGCGTACGCGGACGGTACTACGTCAATAGTTAAAACAGGGCATTATAATTCCGTTAAAAAATAGGGCCAGCTAATCATTCTTCAGCAAATATTTTAGATTGGAATTTAAATGCATATCAAAATAAAGAAACAAAAAAATTAATCGACACGCAGGGATTTTTAACGAACGCGTATTCATCTATTTCAGCAGACGCGGCGTGTGTTATTTCGGATATATTACCAGTAGATTGACGTTTTAGGCAATTTAAATTTTATAGGGAGGTGAGTAATAAAATTAGAGCCGTTCGTAGGGACGCGTATAAACTAGGGTTTGAGGGCTTAATTACAGCAAGGGGAATTAGATTAGAACAGGGCGCTTTAGAAAGGCGAGTAGATATAGGGGGTCGAAATCATCCCGCTGAATTAAAAAGTAATAATAATAATTTTATTTATTTGTCATTAGTTGTAAAAACATCGACATTGTCAAACAATACCTAAACATACAGCATAAAAATACAAATATCAAACAGATAAGTATAAAAGGACAAGAGGAGGTAGAGGAAGATGTGCATGTGTATGTGTAAAAAAACGTAGAATGAAATATATACCAACAAAAAGTGTTACTATACGGGAGCTCATGCAATTATGAATTCGTCAGCAAGGAGCTACGCAGCATCCCTTTAAATTGGAGAGAGACGCTCGCTCGGCGAATTTCAATGGGTAGTTTGTTGAAGTATGTAATGGCTGCGTATTGTGGGCTGTGCTCAAAGAGTGATGTTCTATGGCGGGGAACACTTAATTTGTTGCAGGACCTTGTGGTCATATGATTATTGATATCACCATTCCGTAAGAAGGTGTTTTCGCGTCTTTTGAAAAATATTAATATTTCATAAAGATAAATTGACCACAAAGGCAGTAATTTGAAATTTTTAAATAATGGGCGATATGATTCCCGCGATGAAGCACCGGCCATACATCTGATGATTCTCTTTTGCGTAGTAAATAAATTTCTTGCTGCCGGCATAGATCCCCAAAAGATGATGCCATACCGCAAGCGGGACTCAACATAACCAAAGTAAAACATTCTAAGTTGCTGGACACCAACAACTTACGAAGATTGCGTATGTCGTATAGGGCCACCGAAGCCTGGGTTTTTGATTACAGCTCTATTTTTGACTTTAAAAAAATCTTTTATACAAAAGTTTTACAGAATTCAAAGCTGCATCACCTGAAAATATTTTTTGACTATACAGACTGTTCCAAAAGTAGGAAAACGCATACTTACTCCGTTATTTTAAATGATACACCCTATATATTATTACATTTTAAATTCTACGAAAAAAATAACATCACTTTATATAAGCTACTATTATATGTGTATCTATAATAACAATATTGTTATTTACTCTTTTGTAAAAAATGGTTCTGCTGCAAACTTTCGATTAAGGCGGCGTAGTTTGTATAAGCATTTGTTTCAGATATTCATATTTTTTTTTTTTTTTTTTTTTTTTTAGGGGTTTTTAAAGGGGTGGTAACGCCTAAGCTATATATTAGCTTATCAGGCCCCCTCAGAGCCAAATCTCCCTCCTAATCAACATTACGACCCCGGAAAAAAACCGATTATCGTAATTGACCAGAGCGAGATTTGAACCCCGGACTCCGCACTGATAGCCAAGCGTGCAAGCCACTCGACTACCAGCCAGGCAATACCATACACACATACTTAGCTTGGTACAACAGTGAAACTAAAACCAATATACAGGGTGAGTCAGTAGTCCGATATCGGTCGATATTGACTTTAACATCTCTCATAAAAGATCTTTCAATGTGGCATCCTACATGACGGAAAGAAGTGCACGTTCTAAAAATATTTTTACGTTCACGGGGTGTGTCAATTTTCCAGGACCGGACTCAACTTAATTTTTTCAAATGAAACCATACTTATTTTTTTAGGCATGCTGATCTGTTGTAATGAATGTTACAAATACATATGTTCCTTTCAAATTTCGAATGCAAGGTTGCCAAGTTATTTGGCTTTTTACATAAAATTTTCAAAATGCACGTGTTCGTTTAACATTTTTTTTCCCGGTATTATCATTAACAATTGAACTCTAAAATTTCCTGTGTAGCTTAGGAAAGCTTAGGTCTTTTTTATGAATTGAATGTTATTTGATAAAATTATACAGGGTGGTCTCTAGAAGCAATCAATTTCTGTAATGTTTAAACGGCTTTTACTTTTTTATGATCTTTGATTTTTGTTAGGAGTAGGGTATATTTAAAACTTATACTTTCTGAGATAATTTGATTTTTACATTCGAAATTTGAAACGAACATATGTATGTATTTGTAGCATTCATTACAACAAATAAACATGCATAAAAAAATAAGTATGGTTTAATTTGAAAAAAATAAGTTGAGTACGGTCCTGGAAAACTGATACATCCCGTGAACGTGAAAATATTTTTAGAACGTGCTCTTCTTTCCGTCAAGTATGAAGCCACATTGAAAAATCTTTTATGACAGATGTTGCAGTCAATATCGACCAATATCGGACTATTGACTCACCCGGTATAATCATATACGGGTGTCCACTATAACCCTAACCAATTGCTTCCCACGGTAACTTGAGTTTTTTTTTAATTAGCACCCTATATCTTTGCTTGCCTTAAATCAACCCTTACACAAAACTCTCAAAATTTATACTAAACTTTTATGATACCTCATACAGAATTTTGTAGATAATTCATGATTTTAAATAAATCTAGCGAATTTTCCATTAATTTTCATGTTGGTTTAGTATATAAACTTTATATAATTAATATATAAAGCCTCAAATTCTAAGCTAGCATCAAAAGCTAATTCGAAACTCAGAGTATCAGATAATAAAATATAAAACTAATGATATATTTTTTGAAAAAAGAATGATATTTAATATTTAATTACCAGAAATAATAATACCTATTTTTAATAGGGCAGTCCATGATAATTATTTCACTAGTATAATAGTTAAACGTTAAATCTGTCAACGTAGTAATCAGAACCCTTTTTGGATTTATTTAAAAATAAAACCGATTATTGAAATCATCCGATTATACCCATCACTAATACGAATACAAATTTGATTCAATGCCTGATTATTTTTTTTGCTATTTCATTTACTATTTGAACTTGTATTTTTTATGCACGCAGGGAATGGATACATAAAATATTCGATCACTCCGCGCTACACGAGTTTTTATTAATTTCGTACATTTGTTTTGGATCACGTAGGCTCCATTGTCAACCGTAGTGTGAATGAACGTTATCTCTCTCTAGAAAGCAACATATTTACTGAGAACTTTTCTGAACCTTCAAAATACCAATAATTAGTGATGAATGTGAACCGGGCTACCCCTATAAATCCATCAAAATTGAATGGTGGAGGGGAGCAACTTCTCGATTCAATAAGTTAATTGAATGTTTTTTCATGTATATGGTTCTGTATGGGTCTAAATTCTTTAGGCGATTGTACATTCTTCACTAATTCAAAGTTTCCTATATCAATCTTATGTTTGGTATCGTTTATATGTTGGGCAGCGCTGGATGATTCAAGTCCTTGAATTAGTAAAAAAATGTACGTAAAGAACTAGATGTATACGACACTATACCGTGGTCGACAAAATTTAATTTTAATATAGGGATCTATGCATAAAATGACCTTGAAATACGCACCGATGCCAATGTTGAAACGATGTTGGGCATTAGACATGTGGTGGAAGACACGGCTATATGTCTGTTTCTATTTTAAAGCCGCGCACTCTTTCCTACCGTCTGCTTTCCTATACCCTAGGTAAATTTTGACGATTACAGTATATTGAAAAAAAAATATAAATAACTTATTGCATTTATAGGGATAAGATGGTTTACATTCCTCAATAATTCTTGGTATTTCGAAAAGTCAAGTAGCCGCAGAAAACTACATGTAAATATATTTAAGCTTTTATTAGCTATTATTGTTTCATCAGATATCGTTGCTTGTGATCGTGTTGAATATTTTATATATACCTTTTTCTTATTTCTATTCATATTTAAGGATCGAGGATTAAGTGTAGGATATACAAAATTAGAACAAGTAAACACTAGATTCACATAGTGGGGCCGATCACGTTGACTTTCAAAATATACACAAGAAGGCCGCGGATTTTTTGGATTGAGCCACAAAGTAAAAAAAAATGTCAGGAAAGAGGCTATATAAGCGATATAATTTTTCCTTAAATATAGTTATTTGATAAAATAGTTGTACTAACCTGAATAAAAAGACACAAAACATTTCTTACAGACAAAATACACATTAAAAAACTATTTTTTAATAGCACTTTTTATCCTTTGTTATTTGTTTGGAAGATATGTATATCGATAACTTATTGTTTACAAGAATCAAACAATACAGGATATTGTTAGTTTAGGTAATAGATTTTTCTGAATTAATAATAATTTATTACTAATGTCTTTGTTTTTTTTAATTGATTTTGTGATTGGTTACTTGTTTTTTTTTGCCAATAAACTCCTATTATCATTATTATTATTATTATTATTATTATAAAACGTCGTGTAGCGCGGAGTGATCGGATATTTTATATGTCTATTACTATGCTACAGTCCTTATAATATTTCTGGACGTGCAGAGAATATTTTCATGTTGCTAGCATAATTATTCTATGCAGAAATTTTAAGCGTGAGGTATTAAAACAGAAGCAGCAACCTCGCATAAACGTAACCACGTTTGGTTGCAAAAAGTGAAACTTTGTCATAAGGATTGGACCAAGAAATCTGACCGAACTACATTCCGGAATTAGTTCTTCGCCATACTCTAGACTCAGCGCTACAGGTTCAGACCTCGAGCATGCTCTGAAGTGCACTACCCCCGTTTTCCCAGTGTTCAACATAAGGCAATTACTTCTACACCAGGAAGCCATACCGCTCACCACAGCTGCGGCAGACACAGAAACACTTTCAAATGACGATTCCGAGACGATGCAACTTGTATCGTCCGCATACTGCGACAGGACACAACGGTTCAATGCGGGGCGCAGACTATTTACAAAAATCAAAAGAGTGTGGGGCTCAGGATAGACCCTTGGGTACACCGTTATTTAAGTTTCCGCTTTAAGCCGCGGGAGTTATTTGAATGGTTCATACCTTAGATACAATGTTGGTGTTCTACACTTGTTATCCGGGTTGACATTAGTGTATATTAAGTTGCATTTTATTAAACAGCATTATGAAAAGGTAATCAAAGATACACGTAGTTCTTTCACTTAGATTTATTAGACAATGTAATATATACAGTTTTACTGATGTCTCATTTGATTATATTAAAGAAACCACAATTCTTGCCATCGTAATGTGATTAACATAAAACATTTTTCACCGTAAAAGTGTACCCGCTTGAACGAACAAAGTGACAAGATTCTTTTTAAGCATCAATAATAAAACATTATTCATCGTTTTAATTACAATCATCGGCTTCCAATTCTGTGGGGGAATAAAACCAACCGCAAAATAACCATAAAATGATTTCAGACAGGTGATATTTCCAAAAAGGTATTAACCTCAAAATTAAAAAGAAAATAGATGAAAACAGTGGGCTACATTATAACACTGTTGGAATTACGAAGTTGCCAGCCTCCAACCAGAGTACATCGAGTAAGGACAAGAAAGGAGTTATAGCGGTCCAGATTTCTAAACCTAACTTCACACAAACAACAGCTTCCCAAAATGGCAGTTTGTTATTGTTTAGGTTCGTATCTACAAAAATTAATTTACTCCTCCGTTTAATCTATATGATTTACTTGTTTTATTTATTTATTTTACGTATTTTATTAGTTTTGCAGTTTTAAAAACATTTAATGAACTATGATATTCTTGTGTAAAAGGTAAGATCGGTGGCCAGTGGCCATAACATTTACATACTTTCTTATATATTATATTGTTAGGTTTAAGTGAAATAACTCAAATTATCGTGAAAGAAGACACCAATGGGTATCATGTTGTAGTGCCAGTCACTCTCGCAAGATAAATTTTGATGCTAACGCAGTTTCTTGGGATTTCCGAATGAATGTAATATATATGACACGACAAGAATTAAGAAAGTACATCAATAAGAAGAACTATTATCATTGTGCAGAGATTCCTAGGTCACATTAAATCAATTTATTTATTAGATACACATTTTAAGCTAGATTGCTATTTATCGCAATAACTAGCCTAATTCATTTTATGTTCACTTTTTAAAATAATGTGACTTTGGTTTGAACTGGAACATTATACTGGTAGAAATTTTAATCGCATTTATTCACATTATAGACAATTCGATATTATATACTTCTACGTTTGAACTCTATCCACTTGTGCAGCCCCGGACATTATTGTTGACAAACCAGTGCAGGGTCGGATGTTAGAAATGAAGTAGTTGAATAGAAGGGAACAATCTTTGTATCGCACAGAACCATATAGTCATAACTCTTGAACCCTAATTAAAAGTTATTGTGTATTCGTGTCAGAAATTTGAAAGTCCCTTCCACCGATTCTATTGCATTTTTATTAATTTATTTGAGAAAGCACCACAACATATTTATTCCTGAAAGAATATTTTACACTATAAAAATATAAACAAAGATTTATTTCACAAAAAGGAAAGAATATGAACATAATTATCGTAAAACACTTGCAAATATATGTGTCACTTAATCAAACATTATTTTACTGGAATCGTGTTTTTTATTACTATAAACTGTTCATAAATATTTACAACAAAATCAGAATAAAAAACGCATAAATTTGTGTATTTTTTTTAATCTGTTTTTCTACTTCCTTTAAAATATAAATTATTCTACACGTTTGAAAATTCCCGGCAACAGCTTTACAAAATGGCAGCTGGGCTTGAAGGTCATTCAAAACGGACCACTCAAGAACAATGTTCTACCAACCATGTATAACTTATGGAAGGTGACAGTTGCGCAATGTACCAACCCCGAAATTAAAAAAATACCGAAGACAATGCTATAATAATGAACTCCATTATAGAGTTTTCGATTACGCAAGGATTTCATTAGGACACCGAAGTAGAAAAAAGTAATAATAAAGTTTATACGCCATATTTGTCTAGTTTTTGTGAAATACGAAGCAAACACTAGATTATTATATGCAATATCTATTATGCATCCATTAGTTTCATCCGCGTTATGCAACGTCACGAATTTACCGGTATAATTTTCGACCACTTTCGTATGTGAACACGAAACCGTATTAGGGGTAGTAGGTGATACGTGATCTATAACGCAGTAAGTTTTATTTGAGTCAGTCCGGCGCTTTCATAATGGATGAGGCTTTTGGTGGCAATTCACTTCGCGACATTTCTTAGTTGCGCTTGATCGAATCAATAACTTTTTAAATGTGATTTACAAGAAGCCACCCGGCGACCGGCGAACTATATCGGCAACGTGGGACGTGTAAGGAAACCTCCTTAGCTCCTGGCTGCACGTTTTTAAAATACTCATAACGGCTATAAGGCGCCGTTATAGGTGTGAGATCACGGAACCGGTGTCATGGTATCACGCCCCCAGGCTACGCGCCCTGAGTACCGATCATCCACCGTTTGTGATTGTCACTGCTTAAACGTCCCCGTCGACTGGCGACGGGGTCTCCCCCCCCCCCCCCCTCCCCCCGTTTTCACGGCATCAATACGAGTTTGGACTAGCATTACGGCCGTGGTGTGCATTAGTCTGGCTTTAAGGGGGAGAATTGAGAAAAATAACAACGGGATAATCGTAAAATTTAAATAGATATCGCCGTTTGGGGCCCCTCCACATTCCCGTACGCCAGTGAATTAATTTACACCCCAACGTTGACAAACGAACACCTTTACCGACTTACAATGGAACCAGCCTGACTGACATTCGAACGATTTGAATGAAATTTTTTTGTTATACACGTTCGCAGAACTCATTGACTGTTGGAAATCGCTGCTTCCTGTTTGTGGCACACAGCTCACGTTGAAGGAGTTAAATCTATCCCTAAAATTTCAACGATTTTTAGTTTTAGTTCTGTACGTTATTTGGCATTTATTCTTTCTAGACGAAAAGAAAAACAAAAAGGAAAAGAGAGAACGAGTGCATCAAGTGTAGACACAGAAAAACAGTTTTCTATTGTCAAGTACATCTGTATTCTTACACATTTTTACTAAATGTAAGATAGTATTTTCTTTATTTTAGAGAATTTACTAGGTCCGAGTTAATAGGTGTCCTTAAATATAATAAATTATTTTCTTGAAATTTTACTAACATCAAAACAAAATTTATTGTGGCAAATGTTATTCTCTCTTAAACACAGTACATATAATTTTTATAAGGAATAATTCACTCTCTTACGATTTTTCTAATATTGAGTGATATTTCCTTGACGCAAGTAACATAAGTTTCTTGTATTCAGAATAGAAAAAAAGTTGGAATCTGGAGGGGTTGATATACGCTGAAACTTGGTTTTATCCAGTATGATCGAGTTTGCATTTCGGTATTAGATATTTCGCAGTATTTCGATAATATTTGCCCTGTGCGTTACCTAAATCTGTTTGTCACCTGTTTACAGTAGTTTGAATAACGATAAGTATTGTTATAATATAATGCGTAGGTATACTAGTAAATAAAAAAATATACATATATAGTTACGAATATTTTTATAAATAGATATGTCTGAAGAACAATTTTATATTCGGCTTCAATATAAAGGCCAGTTTGAGTGGTATAGCATTGGCGCAGAGATAGAAACCGCAATAAAAAAAGGTTAATAATTGATTTCATTATGCATGAATATGTAATCCCTTACAAGTCTAGTAATTGTAGAAATAGTTGCCACGATGTAGTATTAGTTTGTGTCTATTAGAAGAAGAGTTCGCTTCGTTTTGTATGTTAACATAACCTAAGAATTATTCTTTAAAAAAAAAACATACTGTAAATGTAGTATCTAAATAAATACTTTTTAGTTGTAATGTTATTCGATTTGTATTTTTTTCCTTACCTACGATTTAACAATTCACAAAATAAAATTTAAATAAACTAATTTTATTAATATGTTAACTATGTATACTTGTAATTTATTTCGAGTTTTTACCTTAAAGTATGTGGTGTTACATGGTAACAATACAAATCCTATATAAGAAACAACGTATATTATAGGTAAGATACAAATATGTATATTTAGCCAACGAAAATTGTTATCAAGCAATTAATCCTGCATAGGGTCCTCTGCCAGCATAATTAACCGTATAATAATGTATTGGGGTTGGTCTTGCTGTTTGCAAACAATTGAGTAACATTTGCTGGCTTTTTCAGAATAACCAACAATTTAGTTATTTTTGACGAAACTTTAATCAGTTATTTTGCAACCAACAGTACTAGACTAAAGGTTATCGCACATTAGTCCGTCACAAAACAGCACGGTGCGCCCCGTCAAAAAAAAAACGGATAGAATTAAAGCAATGCAAATGAATGAACAAGCGCCCATTATACCAGCATACATAGCTCAGCGCAATGCTATTGGTTTTGTGATGGGGCGCACCGTGCCGTGCTGTGACGGGCTAATGTGCGAAAACCTTAAGAATAAAAACACCATTTTTGTTTCTTGATTTAAAGAAAGGAATCCTTAAGTTCAAGTAAGTACCGTTTTCATGTTTAATTAAATAAAATAAAAACGTTTGATTTAAAGGTATTAGATGTTTACCACTAGAAAACGACAAATTAATATTAAGCTCGCTTTGCATTTATTTTAAGGAGAGGCCTGGTTCATATCAAATTTTTTTTTTTTCAATTCAAAGTTCTCATAAGTTCGAATTAAATACATAATATTCTTCAAACCAGTTTTTTTTTTTATTTGTTTCAAGTAACCAGCTTTCCTTTGTCTAAGGACATTAAATTTCTTCAAACAAGGAATTAATTTCATGGGATATTGAGAAAATAATTTTCTTCGTCCAAGAAATTATTCATTTGCTTATATATAAGAACGAGAGGTACTTCAGTTGAGAAATTCTCACTTGATTCTAGAAATTACTCCTCTCTGTGTATACGGAACTACATCTGATTTCCAAGATGATCATGGAGCTACATTTGACATTAGCCAACAAAATGTCAAAAGAAGATTGGGACCTTATCGACCGCATAACCTGGGAAGCAGCAGAAACTGAGTTCGAGAAATCCAGAACAACACAAGTGAAGAAATTTGCAAGGATGGAAGAAAAGAAAATCAAGGAGCAACCTGGTACACTGAAGAACGTTGTGATTAATTTATCAACGAGGCTACTATCTGCAGACGAAACAAAAGTACCTATCCCTAAGGCACGGGAAACTACGTCATTGCACCCAAAAGTGTACCAACAAAAGAAATCATCACGGAGGTAGAAGCAGCGATCAAAGGAATTCCGAACATCGAAGCAGAAGAAGTGCGACAAGAAGTAAGCAGAGCATTGAAGAAAGCAAAGCCACCGAAACGCAATCTATCCAGGGAAGAAGAGGCAGCACTTACAAATTTGAAAGCTGAAGAAGACATCGTTATCCTCAAAGCGGACAAAGGGAATGCAACAGTACTACTAAATAAAGAAGATTACCGGAAAAAGATGAATGAACTACTTGACGAGAACACCTACAAGGAAATAAGAAAAGATCCAACGGAGAAGATCACAAAAACAGTAAGGGAGAGCATAAAGATTTCATCGATACCTAAAGAGATGCAGAACAGATTGCTACCAAGAGCCGCTAGACCACCCAGGCTGTATGGAATACCAAAAATACATAAAGAAGGAATGCCATTAAGACCGATTGTAAGCAACATTGGATCACCGACCTACGATTTGTCAAAATATTTAGCTAACTTACTAAAGCCATATACCGGACAAACTGCAACGTATGTGAAGAATTCTAAACATTTCGTGGACATTCTGTCTACGCTAAAGACTAAACCTACAGACATTTTAGTAAGTTTCGACATTATATCGCTATTCACTAACATACCCACGGAGGACACACTGGCCTTACTTCCAGAACTTGGACTACAAGAAGACATCATTGAATTAGTGAAACTGTGCTTATCCACGACATACTTTTTGTATGAAGGAAAATACTACGAGCAGAAGAACGGAACAGCAATAGGAAGTCCTTTATCACCAGTAATAGCCAACTTGTTTATGGAAGCATTTGAAGAAGAAGCCCTAAGTTCCAGCGATATGAAACCCAAATGTTGGCTGAGATATGTCGACGATACTTTTGTAATATGGCAACACGGAGAAGAAAAAGTACAACAGTTCTTGGAACACATAAACTCACAGCACCCAGCCATCAAGTTTACCATGGAGAAAGAACAAAATGGAAATCTCCCTTTCCTGGATGTTATGGTTAAGAAAACAAAAGAGGGAATGCTACAGCACGCAGTATTTAGAAAGAAGACGCACACCGATAGATATCTGCTTGCAAGATCTCACCATCATCCGATGCAGAAGAAGACATTAATACAAACATTGCTATCCAGAGCCGAAACCATCAGTGACGAACAACATCTTACCAGTGAAAAAATACATTTGGAGAAAGCACTAAAGAAGAATGGTTACACTGACATCGACATAAGCAGAGCCACTAAGAAGAAGACGACACTGGAGACATCTACAGAACCACGAAGAGGGATGGCGTGTTTACCTTACATAGCAGGAGTCACCGAAAAAGTAGGCCGAATTTTGAAGAAACGTAACATACAAGTACGCTTCGGGACTCCAACGTCGATCCAGCAGTATCTACCGACCGCAAAGGATAAGATACCCAAGGGGCGCACAGAAGGTATCTACAAGATAACATGCCAATGCGGACAGTGCTACGTCGGACAAACAGGAAGAGCCATCGACATAAGAATAAAAAGTTACATTTGACTACCATTTTAAAGTAACCATTCCAAATATATACAACTTTATTGGAAATTTAACTATAAAGTAATAGAGTTTAAAGGTATTTAGAAGAGCAGTTCTACACGGTATTTGCAGAACATAAGACGACAAAGCGAATGGAAAACAAAACGGGTCTTTAACAGTCTTTACTTTATTCATAAGGATTTATAATAAAGTAACAATCTGTTTTATGAAGAAAGAAAAAGTTGAGTAACTTTATTAAATTCTGAATGAGTTAAATAAATAAATAGTCGCTGTTTAAGTACCTAGAGTAGCTTATATTGTATGATGGAAGTGCATGTAGCACTTCCATCGTGAAGACGGAGTCGTTAAAGATGCTTCCCCCAACGATTTCCGTGTTTAATTTTCAAGTGAGTTGTAATCGGATTATCTAAGAAATGGATAAACTCAGTACGTCGAAATCTCAGGATAAATAAACCGGAGTCATCTATTTTACAAGACTCATTATCATAATTACCGCTTTTATTGCAGTACGCTAAAAATAGGACGAGATTAAATCCTTAGCAGAATAGGAACAAATTTTACTGCATTAATATTTAAAACTGAATCAGTTATCCAGCTCTATACGATTATAATAGTCGTTTTCCAATTTTATGATAGAGTTCGTAATATTTTACCATATAATACGCCGTATATAATACATGATTTTTTCAAATTTGTTAAAAATATACACATATTTTTTTAGCGAAAGCAACAGTATGCCTGAAAAAAAAATATTAAAAAAAATCTAATTCAGACTTGTGACTTGTGACAGAATACAAACACAGTTACATTAAATGTTGCAAAAAATATGTTACACAACTGTATATCAACTATATAAACATTCTTTAATACTATTTTCTTAAAAAAAGTATAAAATTTTGTACTCATTTATATCTTATTTTAGTTAATTAAATCAGTACAAATATATGTAACAATAATAACTTCGAAAAACAATAGAACAGAATTAGAGAAACATTATAATCCTTATAAATGCTTAAATACGCTACATACTGTAATGCAATTTTATTGATATATATTACAGCAGCGAATAGTATTACTATACATGTACATATTATGAATTAAGCTATGTCGTTATTACAATAATGGTAGTTCGTGTAAAAGTGCTCAAAATACAGATATTGTTTGCACCACGAACAACGCATAATTGCGGGATTATTACAAATACTACACAAGGGTGTAGACTCTACACCTTTGGTAAAACAAAACTCTACAGGATTTTTAAAGGGCCCAGGTCTTTCATCCACGTATCCATTCGTATACCACGAACATTTAAAGACTTTGATAAATCTCGGTGAAGAAAACGATTGCAGCTTAATTATTTCTATTTCTCTAATGGAGCTCTACGTCACAGTTTATAAGAATCACTATATCAGAAAAAGTTCTAACAAAATTTTGTCAAAGTCTAAAACCAAACACATTTAGAAGTTGTATCACCGCTGTGGTTTTTTTTTTTTTTTGGTATATTCAAGATGTTTAAAGTTTTGTCTTTTGGCACTAATTTCTGAAGTTCGGCAACACAATGCCCACTCCAAGAATCAATCAAGAGTACACTGGTGCGATATTTTGGAGGAAAACATCAGTTAACCAGGTTTTGAAATGATATAGGTTTAGTTATTTTAAACTTATATTATTATTTTTCAATTATTATTATTATTAATTCTTTGAATTTGTTATACACCATCGTTGTCTCTGTGAAGGTGCCTTTTTTTGAGAAATAAAACAAAAAAGAAATTATTAAAAAAATGGGGAGTATGGGGTGCCCCGTCTCCTATTATTAAATTTTTGCGAAAATAGGTTACGTCATCTTTGGCGGCAGGTAATTAATCGGCGGCAATCGTAAGTAAAACGTTTATCTTAGATAGTTTTTGTTTTACATAGGTACAAATACGTGACTACAACAACAGGCACACCATTACAGTTACATACAATGCTACTTGCTTTATGTTGGCAATTCTGGTATGTGCTGTGTACAATAGTGTGTATAATAAATGTCGTATTCTATTAGTGTACAGTAGTATGCATAATAAATGTCGTATTTCTATTAGTAATCTGCTGCAAATTATGTTAACGAAGTTTTTTTTAATATCTGGTATAATTTCGGAGATATTCCAAAAAATTCAAAAATCGCGCTAACTTTGGAGGAGGCTGTATCCTTAAATTGGGCGTTTCACAGAAGAAAAAAATGCCTTGTGCTTCCACCATGGTACTCTATCAGTTTGTAAAGTTTCATGAAAATCGGAATTTGATACCTGGCGGTGTTCCCTTGTTAGTACACTGTTGAAAATATTACGGTGTTGGCGTTAATTTTGCGCTAGTCAAATATTTTAGTGTTGATTTTTACAAACTTTGCCAGACGAATTGACTACATGTGTTTAGTAGCACAGACATTACTAGAATTTGGTGTGCATTCTTTGTTCAGATATGAGGATTTACTATTTCTATTTATTCTATATTTATATTTATTCTATATATTCTCTAGACATTCAGAAGCATCAACCAATCAGAATTTTTCCCTCGGATAGAAATATAGAAACCCCACCTAATCTAACACAGTATTGCATTATACGCACCACCTGCATTGCACGTGTATCTGTTTTCAAGTTTGTTTCTGCGTATTAACATATCCAAACAAACCACCAAATGTGACTGATCTGCAAAGTGTAACCTTGTGTTATTAAACGTTAATTCCAGTGGGCATAAAAAATTTCAACATCTTAAAGATGTATTGGGAACAACTATTTACGTAATTAGTTCAGATTTGAATCAAATAGCATAAACATTCACTTAATTTTATAATGGTTCTCAAAAAATCATTTTAAAATTAGTACGTTTAGTTGAAACCAAAACTTTTGAATGAGTGGTTCTGTATATTTATAATTGAGAAAACGTCTTAAAGAGAGAATATTATAGCACTAAGAAATAGGAGTTGCATATTAAAAAGACGTTGTGTTTAGAAAACGGTGTTAAATCATCCAATAGATCGCATTCATTTAGTTAAACAGTTAGTAAATTTGTCTAGCCTAGATCAAATAAAATGTGACTAGAAGTATATCATAATTCCACGTGTTAGTTGGACAAAATAACCCCTTAGCAATAGACAATACTTGACTATCTTTGCTCGTCAAATTTAAACTTCTATAGTTCTCGACAAAATAACACAAAAACAGTGTGGACCTCTCCTGACTATTAAATTGGTCAAAAAAGTGTTAAAATTTTCAACAGTGCAGGAGCAATTTGTTTTGGTTTATTTTAGGGTTAAAATAATTTTTCATCCATCAATTTCAGAATTATTTGTATATATCTTTCAGCCCTAGTAGTTATAAAAGCACCGAAATATAAAACAACAAAATAATTTATATTCGTACACGCAGTTGAAAGTTATTTTTCCTTTTTTTGGGAATAGTTTCCTTTTTTGAATCGAGTGTAATGGTGCCAACCTTATTTTTGTTGTATAGTAATGTATGTATTTGATTTCATTATATATTTCTTTAAGTTCTTCCTGTGTGGTCAAATTAAAAAGTAAAAACGGCACCCATTTTTGTTTTCTATGGGGGTACTCGAACACAAATGTATATGCAAGCAGTTCTGCAACAATTAAGGAACTAAAGGATTGCACTTCAACTTTGTGAAGGAATTCATCGTAAAGCTGAGTAATAGGAGCGAGTGGGATCATAACACCATCTTGAACTTGAATAGAAATGATACACTGATGGCTCCAAAACGGCAGAGGGAACTGGAACTGGCCCTAGACCACATATTTCGAAAGCTTGGGAAAATATCCAAGTATATTTCAGGCGGAAATACACGCTATTGAAAGATGTGTCCAGTTCAATATAGATAGAAATTATCGGAAGCAGGAGATTATCATTATTTCTGATAGTCAAGCAACCATCAAGGCGCTGAGTTCATATGAAATCAGTTCCAAGATGGTCTGGGAATGCCTAGGGAAATTAAATGAACTAGGCAAAAGAAATAAAGTAACCCTCCTGTGGATTCCGGGTCACACAGGAGTGGAAGGAAACGAAATAACGGATAACCTCGCAAAAAAGGAGCTGGAATGCCTTTTGTAGGGCCTGAACCCTTTTGCGGGTTAAGTAGCAGTACAATACTGAAAAAACTAAAAACAGAAATGGAGCAGAGAAAATCCAGTTACTGGGAAAATCTCCAGGGAATGAGGCAAAGTAAAATTCTTCTGGGAACTTATAACCAGAAGAGGTTTACAGAATGCATCAACCTCAGTAAGAACAATGTACGCATATTAACAGGAATACTTTCAGGCCACTGTAGACTGAAAGGACACCTGAGTAAGCTTGGATTGGAAAAGGAATCTGAATGTAGATTTTGTGGGGAACAGGATGAAACACCCATCCACCTCCTCTCAAACTGCGTAGCACTGTGCAACTCGAGGGCGTTGCACTTGGGAGCATGTGAAATCGAAGAGGGAGACTTACCTAGACTGGGGCCCTTTGACATCCTACACTTTCTGAAAGGAATAGGATTGGAAGGCCAGGTGTAAAGCAGCAAGAATAGGGGACACAATAGATCTTTTAGGTCGCAGTGTAACATCACCCTTCTATCTACATACATACAAAGGATTGCATTCGAGAAGAAATCACAGGAATAGTTGAAGATTGAAGAACTAAATATTGTAATCAAGTTGATATGGAGGGCATTTAGGAGACATGATTTTGAAAAAAAACAAACAGAGGAAGAGTTTAAGTTAATAATAAATCCAAGAGAATTTACATTAGCGTACTTATTAAGAGTTTTCAATAAAATAATTTAATATAAAATGGGTAGTCTGTATTAAAAGACCAGTAGAAAATTTATGATATTTGTTATTAATCATTGCGTAGCAAGATTTAACATATTTGATTTTCGAGAAAGAATCTTTTTCAAGTAATAATGAAATAATCTGGAACGCATGTGAAGTTAGATTATTAAATAATCATAAAAAAAATTTTACAAGAAAACCCTGCTTTCAAGACGTAAATTCTCTATAATGCTCTTAAAATTCACTGCTTACGTTAAATTAATGTTATAATCTATATAACTGTTGATTTCAGATGAGATTTCGCTAAGTTTAACAAATTTTAAGACTGTTACTAAGTGGTTCGGTGTGAGCAGAGCTTATATCCCTCCCGCATAGGCGTATACCCACATAAAGAAGCTTGGTATGTCTAAAATGGTCACGTACTCAGGGCGAAGGGTGTTATAACTCACGAGTGCGGGAGTTACTATTGAATATTAAATTGCATCCTTGTTAAATTACAGCCGCGGTTTCTGTTTATGCGTACAACAAGGCACCGAAAACATAAACAGCAGAAGCTATATAGCTATCCTCTGATTTCCTCTTAATTTTTAATGTATATTATTATTTAGATAAGGTAGTAAATAACCTGTTGTACGAAATTATTTAATACATATTTCCTGACGAGTAAACATAAATTTTGCTCCTTTGTTATTACAACGAAACGGAATTTAAAATTGAAATACGAAAAGCACTGAATTAAAACATGGATCGAGACTTACGCGGAATCGAAATGAAAATTTTAGGCCCTAGTGCCAGAGATCGAATACGCTATTTCGGAAATTAGTTTGCATATTTATAAAGAAACGGACTACAGGGTAAATTGGGGGTTAATTTAATTTCGTAACCCTTACGAGAATTTTCCGTTTCACAAAGTACATACTCTCCATCGAATTACAGGAAGAGTGTGTCTATGTATACATATATATATATATATATATATATATGTGTATATATATATATATATGATATATTGACCAAAATAATAGCAATAAAAGCAGAAAATTAAATGGAACACGCCAGAGGTATTTTGATTTAAAATTTGATATTAACGCAAAGTAATTCGATTTAAATCCGGCTCTTAAATTGAATAACGTGGAGTTGGTTATTTAGGTTGTCCATCTGAACGTGGGTAATGCTGAGATGCGAATAGAATGGAAATTCAGAAAGAGGACATTGTTATAGAAATCAGATTAGTTCAGTGATGAGGAAATGATTATAGCTGATTATAAGATTGACAGAGTGTAATTTCTCTAATATTTTTGGAATTTCTATTGCAATGTTATACCAGAGATTCAAAATGTTTGTCAATTCCGCTCCTCTAGATATTAACAGGGTGTAGGTATATGCCGTGTGTTTGTAATGAAGGTTTGAACTAAGTCAATGTTGGAACATAAGAAAGTAAACTGATCTGTCATAAATAAGGAAAACGTAACCTATATTTGAACTCGCATTTATATAAACGACTATGGATTGGTGTTTCTGCTTGTAAAAATGAAATGTAATTAATTTAACTTTATTAAATTATGATTTTACAATTCAGTACTAACTGGTGTTTAACTAAATCTATTTATTACTTTAAATTATAACATACAATTAGTATAATTATTAAGTGACAAAACTGCATCTCTCAGTTCTTCTATGGTATGCATGCGGTTTCTATAGATCCTATTTTTTAGATAGTCAAACATGAAGTAATCTAATGAGGTTAGATCAGGCGATCTTGGTGGCCATCTTTGTGCTCTAACGACCCTGTCAGCAAAAAACTGTTGAAGATATTGGCAGGTTTGTCGAGCAGTATGTGCTGGAGCATTATCGTGCTGAAAATAACCTGCTTCAAGCTCATTTTCTCGTAACTCTGCAATAAACAATTCGAACATCTGTTGGGAACGTTGGGCTGTTACTGTTTCCTCGAAGAAAATTGGCCCTATTATTCGTTGCCTGGACATAGCTAACCAAACTCCAACTTTTACGGGATGCAATTGCGTTTCTCGAAATTCGTGTGGATTTTCTGCAAACCAGATACAATAGTTTTGTAAATTGATATAGTCTGTTAGATAAAATCAGGCTTCATCCGAGAAAAATGATTTGTTTAGCAAGACATCGTCCCTTAAATTGTTATTAAACCAATGACAATATTCCAATCGCCTATCCTGATCTAATGGTAATAATTCCTGTACCGTAGAAACTTTATAGGGATGAAAATGTAACTTTCTTTTGACAGCTCATTGCGCTGAAGTGTATGATAAGCCTATAAAATTATAAAATGTAATAAACTATTTCACTTAATGTTAATATTGATTTTTTACCTGTTTGTTGAGCTATTAGCACAGATAAATTCCCTTATTTTCTTACAGTATTCAGAAATACTATTGTTGGTGATATTAGATGTAAATATAATCGATTTGAAAAAAAATATAAGATTAATCGAAAGATACCACAACACGAACGCCAATGTGGCTAAATGTCAAGAAAATTCATTTAATGTATGAAATTTGTATGTAGCTAACTTCGCTCATTAAATTGGTAATAAGTATAGATAAATTTTTCCGGAAAACAGTTTTTTTCTTACGACAATCATTTTGAATCACATGGTACTTGCCCAGATATAGCAACTTTATATATAGACTCATTACGTCTTTGGATTGATGTATGTGATGTGTAGAAGGTAAAGTAGAGCACAAAAACTGCTGTTCGATTCAATCAATCCTTTAATTGTAAAAAATTGCATTCTCTCTACCTTGAAGTTTGAAACATCTATTTAAAAATCACGTCACAAAATTTTCCAGTTATATAAATAAAATACATTCTATTAAATTTAACACATAAAATTTTGACAATTTTTATCTCTGGATTTCACAGAAATAACAAAAGTTAGGCCGAAACTAGTTGCATGTGTTTTTTTACAATTAAAGGATTGATCGAAACGAACAGCAGTTTTTGTGCTAGTTTACCTTCTATATAACTTTATAAATGTTTCGTTGGTCTTCTATTTCTTTAGGAATTAATAATACAAAACTCTAGCAACTTGTTTATTTTTTTATAGCTCACACTTTCAAACGTAACGTGAACATGACCTGGCTTGTCTCTTAAAACTATGCTATATGTGATTCACCCAAAACTACCAAGAACAATATATTACATTTCCTAACTCCAAATATACAACAATAAACATTGTTTATCAACATTCAGAAAGGTAACAAACCTGTTGTAAGAAAAAAGTTAAGCGTAGATTTATTGTTCTTTTCCTTTCATTATTCAGTACTTACGACATTTTTTTCTCTAAAAAGTTATTAAAACTCAGCTTGTTAAATCATTTCCCGGAAAATAAATTAAGCACTAGCCATATGTTAAAATACAACTGGGAATATACAAAAAGGTAAACGAGAGAGGAACAAGATCAGATAGAACGAAATGTAGAACTAAAAATGTTTTCTAAAATAAATGTAAACTTTCGACTATAAATGTATTTAAATCTAGTATTTTAAACTTATTGAACATGCGAACAGCAAACAAGATAAAAATGACTGTAAATCTGTATTAAAAGTATAGGTGAATGAATAAAATTATCCTATGAATATATTTTGACTATATATTCTACTTAAGTACATACATAGGTCTAAATACTAAATACTTAAAGTAAGATTATTCTAAGAGACTGTCCTGATCCTGCTCCACTTTCCACGAAGATTATATCAATTTTTACATCCACTGTTTCGAATGTAGTTAATTAATTAATTAATAAAACACTAACGTGCGGTCATTGTGCAGTTTTTGTCTAATTGTGCGTATGCAACTTAATATACACTAATGTCAACTCTGATAACAAGCGTAGTGCACCAAAATTGCATCTAAGGTATGAGTTCATTCAATTTACTCCCGCGCAAAAATAACGTAATAACATTTTTCAAAACAGTATATTTCTGATAACAAATACAACCAGGTTTAATTAAAGGTATAGAAGGTTTAAACAGTATATATTGTAAAAACACACATTTATGTCATATCTTAACTTATATCAGACATTCTTCATAATTTATACGAGGTACTGAATGGACAATAATGGATGGATGCTTTTCATAGCCATACGCTCTACAACAAAAATATAATATAATTTAAAAAATTGGGAACATGTTTCTTTAACATACCTGCACTGCGTACATGCTGTGTTCAAAGTGAAAACCACAATTATTTAAGCAAGCGTCTATCCTCTTCTTCATGTTTTCAAAAACATTTATTAATTGCTCATTTGTAATATTCTCTATTTCATTTCTTATTGCTTCTTTCAATTCCGGTTCCGATAAATTTTATTTTTTAGATGACCAAATAAAAAAAAGTCAAGCGGTGTAAGAACGGGTGATCTAAGTGGCCTACATTCAAAGCCATAACTCTGTTATCAAAAAATTCCTGCAAATACTCTCTTGTTTCTCTTGCTGTATGAGCAGTAGCATTGTCATTTTGACAATAGCCTACCTGTAATTCATCATCAAATAATTGTTCCACAAGTTCATGTAATATAAGTCTATATCTGGCTGCTGTTATTGTATCTTCGAAGAATATCGGTCCTATTATACGTCTCCTGGACATTGCAACCCATATCCCTATTTCTACAGGATGCAATTCCGTTACCAAAATAACATGAGGATTTTGTGTGGACCAAATCCCAATATTATGAGAATTTACATCACCTGTTAAATTAAACCAGGCTTCGTCAGAAAAAAAGTAAGATTTAAAACATCGTCATTCCTTAAATTTGCATTAAACCAATGGCAATATTCCATACGTTTTTCAAAATCTACTGGCTGCACGAAAAAACTTGAAATTTGTGGATGATAACGAAGCTTCCGTTTTACAGCTTTCTGAGCTGATCCATGAGATAAACCTACAAAAAAATTCACATTACTTTTTTTAACACCATTTAGTTTGTGTATTTCTACCTGTTTGTTGTGCAAGCTGCCGTAATGGCTTTCTTGTGATCCAAACGAGTACGTACGTCTTCCACCATATTTTCGGTGAGAACTGATGGGTGAGTTGGTCACTTTCCCTTCAAAACACTTCCAGTTCCTCTGAAGCGATGGGCAACCCGATTGATGTGTCGAAGGAGTGTTTCATTATCAATTTGCACTTCGACAAATTGATTTATAAATTCTTCAGCACAAAGTACAGCCGAATATCTTCACTGCCCATCACCTCCTCACTCACCATTTCGAGAGTATGCTACCAAAATAGATTTATCTTGGTCCAGTGTAAATGACATTTTGGCAACAAAAAAGAAAACACGTTACGCTCTCAATGTGAAATGAAGGCGTAGTCTTGAGAAAGACTGTATGTGATAATTAATAAATCATAATACGGAATGACTAAATAAGCAAAATACAAACACGAAACGCACGGCTACGTAGAACATATGTCAATTTTGACAGCAAAATTAGAGGAAACGCTCTATTACTAATTTAATATTACAATAATTGTATGAAAATATTAATTTGCGCATCGCAGAAAATAGTGTAGGATCAGGACAATCATTCTCGATCTCAGTGTACTTATGTACAGGGACAACTTGACGTAATATTAATTGAAATTCTTTGTAAAATATTTTCCATCTTCTTAAATGTGTACTAATAAGATTAAAATACCATTCTTCTTTTTATAAGCTGCTCTAACAACTGCTCTTCATCTTATAATAAAATTACGTATACTAGATCTTCGTCAGCCATTTGCCATACTTTAATATATTCGACAGTTAAAATTGTTACATCAATTCAATTCTCAATTGAATCGCTACGTCCAAAACGCAACACTGAAAACACATATAGCGTTTTCTACTGGTTGCACTTTTAGGTACATAGTGCAAATGCTACATTCCACTGGTATATTAAGTGCGCACTTTTAAAGTTTCTTGTATTCCACTGGCAAATGTGCACTAGAAAATGTCGCACAAAGTGCACAAAACTGGTCCTGAGTACCCTAGCAGGGGCCAGTCTAGTGCAAATATAGCAGACGCTATAAATAAAATCATTTTATTAGCAAATGAATTGCTCCAAGAGTCATCATCATAATTTGATGAAGATAATTTTTCCGTTTTACTCGAATATAAAAAGGAAAAGCACAGAATTGCTAATTACCTTAATGTTGTGGAAAGTTACTCTGATGAGGAAGTACGATTAATATTTATAAGATGTGTACTACATTTTTTATTAGTTTAAAAGCCATTTTAGATTAGAGCGGTCTTCTTACCTATTATTGTTGAATCGGTTTAAATACTCAACGGAATATATTACATATATAAACAATGATCATGGTGTAAGCCCACGATTACAACCTTGTACACATATCCTTTCTTTTTTATGGTAATTGCAAATTGTAAGTAATATACTATTTGGGCATAAAGGTCATATTTTGTTTTGTGTTTATAGGTTTGCTAGTAACAAATGTGTGCTACGTGATGTTGCAGAACGATTCAATGTTAGTATATCTACTGTGTATAGAATGATTGAAAGAGTAATGGAATTTCTAGTGAAAATTGCTAAAGAGGTCATAAAGTTTCCTAACACTGATGAAGAGAGAACTGTATTTAACTGTATTTAGTTAAAAATTTAAAACATAACATGCATGTATATTTGTAGATATCTGGCTTTCCAGATGTGATCGGGTGTATTGTTGCCACTTCCATAGCAATAAGAGTGCCGAAACTCAAGTTAAAATCGACATATTGCAATAGGCATGATTTGCCATCCATTACATTGCAAGGAATATGCAATTCCAATATGAAATTTATTGATGTGTTTACGGGACCACCTGGCTAAATTCACGTTAGTCGTGTGTTAAAGTTATCCTTCATACGAAAGAAGCTACCATACATTTGTAGAAATTATCACATATTAGGTGATGGTGCATATGCAATAAGAGAGTATCTTATAACTCTATATAGAGACCATGCTAGATTAACGGAGAGATAAAGAAATTTTAATAAAAAGTTTTTAGCTACAAGAGTTAAAATAGAAAATACGTTTGGATTATTAAAAGGAGGTTTAGACAATTAACTAATATATTAGATTTTCACACAGTGGATAAAATAACATTTATTATTAGTTCTGGCGTTATTCAAAATATATGTATGGAGAATAATGATCTCTTACCAACTAATAATAATGATGTAGATGTAGAGGAAATAATACTAATGAAATGGATCCAGAAATCCATTTACGAAGGTTGGGAGAAATCAAAAGGGATTATCTGTCTACTATATTAATGTAAGTCAATAATAAGTAAAGAATATAATTTTATTACTACAAAAATATTGTTTCATTTTCCAATAAACTACACAATAAAAATACAGCATAAGAATTAAGAACATAACCTACAATGATCAATTAATATGACGATAACCGGCACTGATTATTTTGACATATTCCACTGACAATTGCACGATTTTAGAATTATGGTGCTAGTACAGACACTGCGCACAGATACAGATAGACGCACCACCGAAATCATACCTTAAAGGCATAGAATAAAGAGTAATGACAATGAATGAGTCATCGAGGTCTGAATTTCTAAGCCTAACTTCACTTCAAACAACAACCTCCCAATATGGCAGTTTTGTTATTGTTTACATTCATACCTACATAAATCAGTTTAGTCATCCGTTTAATCTACATGATTTAATTGTTTTATTTATTTATTTTACGTATTTTATTAGTTTTAAATTACCCCTGCAGTTTTACAAACAATTAATGAACCTTGATGCATTGTGCATTGTGTAAAAAGTAAGGTTAGTGGCCATAACATTTATATACTTTGTTATGTATTATATTGTTAGGTTTAAGTGGAATAATCGTGAAAGAAGACGCCAATGGGCATCATGCTATTGTGCCATTTGCTCTTGCAAGATACGTTCTGATGTTAACGATAGTCGCAGTTTCTTTGGATTTCCGAATGAATCTATTATATACAACAGGACAAGAATTAATGATCGCATAATCGAATGACGAAAAAGACATAATTCGATTATGACGTTTGAATTAATTAATTATTAAAATCATTCGATTATGAGTGATAATCGATTAGAAAGGATTTGATTATGAATTATTTCGTTGGAATGATTATAATAAGGATTTATAGAAGAATTTGAAAAAATAATACTCACAAAAAGGAAATGAGAACCTAAAAAAAAAAATGGAAAAATTATGAATCATTCCATTATGCCTATCACTACTTTCTACACTATAAGTAAAACACAGTATAGATTACGTCTTGAAACCATAACGAATAAACCAATGCTGTCAAAGGCGACATCGGACAACGGCGGATTTGAAGCTGTAACATTAAAGACTGAACAAATACAAAAGTAAAGTTTATGGAATATTCAGTATGATCTGCTGAAAGATATAGCGATATAAAGGATCTCCATCAAAGTTGTAGAAATCCTCAAAAATTATCAGACTTAGAATGATACCTCTGTTTTCCGTTCCAACGATTATATCTTTAGGAGATGAACCGCCTTACTCAAGATTTCTCTAGTTATAATTCATTTAATGGGCGTATAAGAGAATGCAACGACAGAAAACATTTCCTGTAGCTGTTTCCTGGTGGAATTGTTAGAAAAATTATCTCGGTTGGTGTAATTTAATAATTAAAAGGGACCTGAAGTTACGACTTCGGACTACTCGGTGAGACGGAATAAGCAGTGGTTTATTATTAATGCGGCAGAAAGGAGATTTGAATTTTATATTAAAAAATTAGATTAATTTTTTTTTTTTTAATTAATTACTCTTTGATTGTATCGAAAAGGTTTCGCTGCTGAAAGTTCACATCAGTTTGCCCGGTTGGTTAAAATTTATACTCACAAATTGACGGGTGTTGCGTCAGGCGCAAAATATTAATTTCACATCCATAATGATAACTAGATCATTCTGTTTTATGTGATATAAACGGCGGCATATGCGGAACAATGTTTTATTTTAAACAACATAAATCAAGTGGCGCGCTGATGCATATATCATGCGATAACGTATTCCATTAATTCGCGCTGGCGATATGTAAAATTCACCGTTCCATGCGGCACATGCCGACTGACCTGGAGCAATTAAGATTGTGCAATTCTCCGGTGCCATAATATACGAAACAAATGTAAGAAAAACGGAAATGGAACTATACACATACCGTACGACTGGTCTATATAAGGTGTACTTAAGTACAATATAGCCCATCACCTCTCGCTTGCTAATGAATATCAAGTTTTTATTGTACATTAACTGAACAGAGTGCCTAATATAGTATATGCGTTCAACCTGACTAGACCAATCAAATTTAATGGAACGAAAACTGTGAAGTAGTGATGAAATAGATAAACAAATTGCAGATCTTTTTTATGGAGTCTCATTTAATCCTTATCGCTTTTTTTTCCAATTTTTACTTCTCGCTATGAAATATCCATTAGAAATCATCAAAAATAAACAATAGCTATACAGGGTGTTTTGAAACATCGTTTAAAGATTTTTAAGGGCATGTAGTACGATCGAAAATAAGGTAAAAGTCATAATAAGAAACATAGTGTCACAAATCAACCGTTTACGAGATAATAGCGAGTGTTGCTAGTAGTACATGGATATAACATATCCCAGTAAATAGGTGCTTATCAGCTATTGTTTTATGACAGTTTAATTTGACGTTTTGTGCAATTTGTAGCAATTACAATGGTGGCGTATTCTAATGCTGAAATGAGCGATATGGTGTTCATGTACGGTCGTGCTAATGGGAATTTTTTACAAGCACGTCGCTTCTACGCTGAAACGTTTCCTGATCGCCAACTGCCTTCGCATGTGATGTTTCAGACGGTGTTTCAACGACTAAGAGAAACTGGTTGTTTGAGATATTGGACGGCAGAGAATAGCATGTACTCCACAGATAGAAGATCGAATTTTGAATATTATTGATGAAAATCCCGAAACTAGTGTTAGAAGAATTTCGACTCAAGTGGGTGTAAGCAGCAATCTTGCTTAGAGAACTCTTCATGAGCAACTCCTACACCCCTACCATATCCAACGGGTACAAGCCCTTACTACTCCGGATTATCAAGCGAGAAGGGCTTTCTGTGAGTGGTTTTTGCGAACAGCTGCTGATCAGCCAGATTTCGCTGATAACATCCTTTTCACTGATGAAGCTGGTTTTACTGAAAATGGAATATTTAATTTCCACAACAATCACGTTTGGTGTGACGAGAATCCTCATGCTACCGTTGAAGCCAGGCACCAGCAACGTTTCTCTTTAAACGTCTGGTTAGGCATGATAGGGGAACAGTTGTTAGGACCGATTGTTTTGCCACAACGCTTAACAGGTCTTACCTGAACTTTTTGAAGATTTACCTATAAATCTAAGACTGAACCTCTGGTTTATGCAAGGTGGAGCTCCACCGCACTTTACGCGTGCTGTTTGAGAACACTTAACAATGAATTTCCTGGGAGATGGATAGGGCGAGCAGGTCCCATTGCTTGGCCTCCAAGATCTCCTGATCTAAACCCGTTGGACTTTAGTATCTGGGGTTATTTGAAAAGTTTAGTGTACGCAACACCGGTAAACGATCTTCCAGAGTTGCGCCAACGAATAGAACACTGTTGCCAGATAATACGAGAAAACCCTTGTTTTTTGAAAGAGTGCGCGCTTCCTTTGAAAGCAGATGTAGATCCTGTGTCGAAATGGAAGGACGTCATTTGAACATCTTCTCTAGCTACAATCTATTTTATGTTAAAAGCAAATAACATCTTAATAAAAACCGCTAAAGCAAACTTATTCTGCATTTGCGATAAAATGGCTGTTATCATGTAAACAGGGTAATTTGTGGACATATGTTTTAATATGACTTTTAACCTTGATTTCCGATCGACTACATGCCCTTAAAATTTTTAAAACGATGATGTATTAATTAAAATTAAAAAAAATCTATTTCGATAACCATTTCAAATACAAATTGGTAGAAAACTACACTGATTGAAATTTAACAACTTTTTGAAACTTAATAGTCAGGAGAGTCCACACTCTTTTCGTGTTATTTTGTCGGAGAACTATAAGAAGTTTAAATTTGACGAGCAAAGAAGTCAATTCATTGCTATTGCTTAACGTATTTTGTCCCAAACTGACACGTGGAATTATAAAATACTCTAGTCACATTTATGATCTAACTAGACAAATTTACTAGCTGTATTAAACTAAATGAATGCGAATCTATTGGGTGTTTTACCACCATTTTCAAACACAACGTCTTTTTAATATGAACTCCATTTTCTCAGTGCTTATAATATTCTCTCTTTAAAGATGTTTTCTCAATTTATAAATATGCAAACCAACTCATTCACAAGTTTGTTTCAAATAAACGTTACCAATTTTAAAATGATTTTTGAAAACCATTATAAAATTTAAGCAAATGTTTATGCTCATTTGATTCTCAAGTTCTAAACTAATTGCGTAAATAGATGTCCCAATACATCTTTAAGATGTTGAAATTTTTTATGCCACACTGTAATTAACGTTTAATTAACACGATGGTTACACTTGCAGTCAAGTCACATTGGTGGTTTGTTTGGATATGTTAAATACGGAGAATCAAAAACACGAAATGATACACGTGCAATTGCAGGTTGGTGCGTATAAATGCAATTTACTGTATTAGAATAGGGTGGGGTTTCTATATTTCATTCGAGGGAAAAATCTGATTGGTTGACCTTTCTGAATGTCTGAAAAATAGTCAATCCCTCAT
Source organism: Protaetia brevitarsis (assembly GCA_004143645.1). NCBI lineage: Eukaryota > Metazoa > Arthropoda > Insecta > Coleoptera > Scarabaeidae > Protaetia > Protaetia brevitarsis. Next base: position 48,969 of record RXPK01004868.1, read on the forward strand.
ATTCTGAACAAAGAATTCACACGAAATTCTAGAATTTTGTTCTATTAAATACGCGAGTCAACTCGTCTGGCCAAAGTTTAGAAAAAATCAACATAAAAATTTGACTAGCGCCAAATAACGCCAACACCGTAATATTCAACAGTGTATAAACAAAAATAATAATACGAGTTAAATGAAAATAGGAAAAGAATGAATATAAATTATTCTAACAAGCAAAATAAGTCACTCCGATTTTGTTAAAATTTGCAGGCATGTAGAGCAGTAGAAATACTGGCCTACGTATTTCTTTAGCTGCTGATATTCCACTTGCAGCGGGAATTCACAACCCCTAAAACACATTTTCAACCCAGATAACATGTACGCTTATGGACAAAAAGCTTTTCACTAGTTGCTTAACTTTGCATTGTCGACGACAAAGCTTGCCAGTTGAAAGGTTTATGACAACGTGGTAACAAGGTTATTATATCATCGGTGACTTTGGTGTATTTCCGGAGTGATTCGGCCTCAATCGTTTACCGAGTTATTTATTTTTTTTTTTAGTTTAACTGCCATTCCGCATTCCTGTATTCGTGCTTTTTAGTATTTCCAGATTCATGCGCAGGTCATTTGCGTTAACTTTTTGCTCTAAAACTACTCCGCCAAAAAATCAAGAGGTTGTCAAGTCAGGGTGATCTAGCAGAAAAAATTTATTGCGACCAAATCTTCCCATTCATCTTTCTCTGATCTTGTCAACTACTGCCGTCCAAAAGCGTCCGCATGATGACAATGTCCACAAATTAACATGAAAATGTTTCAAGAGAACGGATCATTATTGAATTTAGGTTTACTTTTAACAGAAAAAGTTCTTTAACAACATAAAATTAGTTAAAATACAAAATTTAAAGTCTAAAGTTTGAGTATTATGATTGTATGTTGGTAACTTAATTGAGATAACGTATTATCTGGAAATTTAAGTGTAGGATAATCATAATAATCTTGCAATCAAAGGTTTTTGTTGTCTAATAATATCGAACTGTAAAAAACGTCATCAATTTGTTTTGGAATTTGAACTATTCTTAGCGCATCGACTATAGACATGTTTCACGAATAAATTCCCAAACACGCATTATCGCGCAAAGCACTGCGCAAAACTTGTGCATAAGTTTGATTTACTGGATCTGTAGTCAATGTTAAGAAACCCAAGAAAAAATACAATGAAGACGATACGGCTACACTTTTGGCAATAGATTCAGTGATAGAAACACCAAAATTATCCTTACGGAAACGATCACAAAGACTGAATATTAGTAAATCTCATTTGCAGAGAATTTTTAAAGAAAACAGAGTAATTTTTATATACAAGATGCGGTGAATGAGATAAATGTACCACAAACCATACGCAAAGTCTATGGTGAATTTATTAAAAGGGCGGAGGTATGTGTGGAAGTTGAAGTGGCCCTTGTGAGTAATGTTTGTTGATTTAAATTAATTGAATTTTGTGCTTAAAACTAAAAAACATGCAATAAATGATACTCTTCTGTTGAAGCATTTTCATGTTATCTTAATTTGTGGACATTCTGTACATTTAATCTTAGATTTTCCGATGGTTAATTTATCTACTCAACTAGCAGAACTGTTTATAAAGAATGACTTTTTGTCGTAAAATCAATAATAAAGATTTTTTCCTCTTGTCAACTTCATCCGGGGACACACGGTATATATTATACATACTGTACACTGAAATACAAAATTCACGTTTCTCTAAATTTTCTTTGTGAGCGAATAATATATCTAATTTAAATATCTGAAGCAGCGCTTTACGAAAACTTGAGCGCCTAATGAAACAAGGGCCGCAAGACAAAGACAGAAAAACATTATATTCATAAAATAGAGAGAAATAATATTTTAGGGAGACATGAGTTTTGAATTTGGCTGTACATGTTTCCCTGATTTCCACAATAATTATTTCTTTCTTCTTGTCATACCATTTGTAAGTATATTATAAAGAACATATTTTGACCGAATACTTGGAAATTATTCCCGTAAAGATCATACAGATCTTGAGCATTTTTTTTTATTTACAATGTCTATTGTTAAATTAAACTATAGCAGCATCTGTCATTTTAGTCGATTCTCCACCTCCCGCTTTGATAAATTGCTTCTTTTCTGCAGCTGTCTGTTTTTTGGCTTTTTTTATTATTATAAAATCGTTTAAGAACATTTGCGCACTGGTATGTGCTTGAAACGGCCTTAAATTCACCTTCAATATCCTTCTACACATTTCCTTTCGTTTCCACTTCCACTATTCTTTTTAGTAAAGTTAACTGATTTTTTTCTGCTTACCCTATGATATAAAGCTATTAACACGGATAACAACTATTTTTAAAATCGTGCGTTACAGTGCAATGCTATTCCTATTTAATTCATAATTGTATTTCATTTTTAATTCCTTAATTCCAATGTTAATCTCAAGTAGTGCGAACGCACTGAGAAAAATCGTCCAAATAACTTGTATGTCTGGCGTTTATATATCTGGAATAAGTATATTTCAGTTGCCGGAAACAAAAAAAAATCTATTGCAAATACCATTTGATTTGGAATAACATCTAAACTCACGTTTTAAAGATAAGTATTTAAATATAGTCCTAAATGTACTTGAATTCAGTGATATGCTACAACTCCCTTGATGCAAATAAGTTTTACTATCTTACTATCCATGTGTTTTTACTGATAATAAATAAATGTTTAATTACAGCAAGTTGGTTCTAGAGTGTTCTTGGCAATTAATTTAGTTATTGGGATCAAAAATATTTTTATTTGCATAACTTCGGTAGTTTAATGCAGTGGTTCTCGGGGGTACGCGAAAATTTTTAGGGGGTACGCGGTCGGCCAACAATAAAATGAAACAACCCGGGACACGTATGGACACGTTGACGTGCGCGCGCCACTAAGGGCTTAGTCATCAGAGTGGGGCTGTGTGGCCGGCCAATCACTCGTGTCACTGCACTGCAGTAGCATTGCCTGTTATTACAAGCTCGCTCTCAGTATTGTGTTATTTTTGTGGTGTGTTGTGTTATTCTGCGGACACTCAATCCTGTTGAAACACGTTTACGGACATCTGTTTAAAAACTGAGTCAGGTACCACGTAAGTGAATTTTACAATAAAAATTAATAATGGATAAATGGCTCCTAAAGAAAAGGCCTCATGAAGATCTGCATCAAAATTCTGGGCCATCAACTTCACAAATGAAAGTAGACCTGAACGTCTTGTTACTAATGAGCAGCTCAGGAAAAATAAAAAAAACCCGAAAAACTGGCAAATGAATATAAAAGTAAAAAGAGAAAATATGACGAGTTGTACTTAAAATTAGGTTTTACTTACTACTACTTACTAGGACTGGAAGCTCAGACGAGCCTAATCCACAATGCGTTGTTTGTTCAGAAATTTTATCAAACAATTCTATGAAACTTTTCTTTTAAAACGCCATTTTGAAAGCAAACATGAGAACTTAGTCAAAAGGAGTTACGGTACTTTGAAACGTCTTTTGGAAGATTTGAAAAGTAGGAAAAACACGATAAAACACTTTTCTGGTGCAAAACAAAATGAAAGTGCTCTAAAAGCTTCTTACAAAGTTAGTCATTTAATTGCGAAGTCTGGTAAAAACCATACTATTGGCGAAAACCTAATCCTCCCTGCCGCAGCAGAAATTGTTTCTTGTATGTTTGGAGAGAACGAGGCAAAAAGAATTACAGCAAATCCATTATCAAATGATACAGTTTCAAGGAGAATTAGTGATATGGCGTATGACACAAAAGAACAACTTGTTGGAGCAATTCGAGCTAGTCCTTGCTTTGATATACAACTCGATGAAACCACGGATGTCGCTGGCCTAGCCCAACTGATCGTTTTTGTACGTGGCATTTTTCAAGATGAAATATTTGAAGATATTTTATTTTTTAAGACACTTAAAACATCGACAAAAGGTGAAGATATTTTCAATTTGTTAGATTCTTTTTTTCCGAAAACCAGCTCGAGTGGAAAAACTGTGTCAGTGTAGTATGGATGGTGCTAAGGCTATGAGCGGTCACATCACAGGGCTGGTAGGCCATATTAAAACGGTTTCAACTGAGTGTAAGTTCACTCATTGTGTCCTTCACCGAGAGGCTTTGGTGGCTAAGCACCTCCCTGATGAACTTAAAGATGTCCTTGATCAGAGTGTGAAAATTGTGAACTTCATAAAAACTAGGCCCCTAAAATCTCGTTACTTTAAAATTCTATGCCAGGAATATGGGGGCCTCCATGAGAACTTATTGCTACATACTGAGGTACGATGGCTTTCTCGGGGAAATGTTTTGTCCCGTGTATTTGAACTCCACAAAGAATTACATAATTTTTTTACCGAACACAAATCCCATCTGTCTTCTGTACTTACTGATTTTGATTGGCTTTTGAAGTTGGCTTATTTAAGTGATATTTTTGGAAAACTCAACATCTGGAATTTATCCATGCAAGGCAGTGTTTTTGATATTTTTAATATAGAAAGAAACTGATGCAATGGTAAAAAAGATCATTCTCTGGGAAAAACAAATAGAAAATAACAACTGCGAGCCGTTTGAAAGATTACTTACATTTTTGCAAGATAATGAGAAAAACATATCTGATTTCACTGAACTCAAGACTCAAATGGGCCAGCATTTGAATGCATTGAAGATCCGCATAAGAGAGTACTTTCCACCTTTGGAGAAACAGTATACTGGATACGTGACCCCTTTAATGCTGATGCTATGGACACTAACCTGACTATCTTTCAAAAGGAACACCTCATTGAAGTATCATGTGATCCCACGTTGAAAAACAAATATTTGACTGCTGGTACTACATTGTTAGATTTCTGGATCGGTATTGGGAAGGAATACAAAGAACTGTCAAGCACTGCTGTTAAATTTCTTGTTGGGTTTTCCACCACTTATTTATGTGAAAAGGGTTTCTCAAGTTTAACCTATCTTAAAAATAAATCTAAAACAAATTAAATGTTGAAGATGATTTAAGATTGTATTTAACCAAGTTAAAACCCAATTTTGATAAACTGTGCAAAGGGAAACAAGCTCACCCTTCTCACTAATCTCTTTGAAAGTAAGCGCTTTTTGTTCTTTAAATTTTGTGTGTGTTTGTTTTTAATGTAATAAAAATATTTGTAAACAATATCTCTTTGTTTTTATTTAAACATGATGCGTAATTCAGTTTCAAAGGTTAACACTATACTTCTATGCTACATAGAAGGCTTTAAGATTTGTTTTAATATTTTAATTATAGTTTACTTAGTACCGGTAACTGAGAAGGGTACCTAAAATGTTTTGTGGGTAAAAAGGGGTACAGTGTCTAAATAAGTTTGAGAACCACTGGTTTAATGTATTCGCTGGGTTAAAAAGTCGTTAGATTCTGTGTTCATTTCCCTTTTAAGTGCTATAAGTGCCGAAAGCATTGACACAAACGCAGCGAATGTCGAGAGAAAAGTGAGAGCAAAAGTATCAATGTAACAGAAGAAGAAACGGAAATAGCATTTCTAGGAAACACAGTTACATGGAAAGAGCCTAAGGTTGGTAGTAGTGAAACAGCTGTAGGTACTGTAAACACCACACATGTTAGCAATAGTGAGTTCAATAACTTCAACAAAATGGTGGACACTTATTGTCGATTCTGGAGCTACAAAATATGTGATAATGAAGATAATGTACAAAATGTGAAATCTCAACTTTCAACAGAATTTCAAATGAAAGATTTTTCGAGTAGCAGTAAATTTATGTTTTTGGCGTTGGAAATTGAGAATATTGGTAATACTATACATATCTCACAACAAAAGCTTATAGAAAAGGTGCTTATGAAATTCAATATGTTAAATTGTAAAGGCTCCTATATACCAATGCAACCAAAATTAAATTTACAAATGGAAAAAGCTTCAAATTTAAATGTTCCTTATAAGCAGCTCATTGGAAGTTTAATGTATATAATGTTAGTCTCAAGGCCTGATTTATGCTTTTCAATTATGTATTTTAGTCAGTTTCAACATGTTTTTGGTATAGAACATTGGAAGCATTTAAAAAATGTATTAAGATATTTACAATATACAAAAAGTTTTACTCTTAAATATTCTCAGTGTAATGTAAAGTTAAAGGTTCAAGCCTATGTTGATGCAGATTTTGCCAATGATGTACATGAACGTAAAAGTATCAGTGGTTTTATTTTGAAATACACAAAACAGTTCTGTGGAAAAGTAAAAAGCAAACAGTTGTTGCTCTTTCTAGTTCTGAAGCCTAGTATGTAGCATTGGCAAATTGTGTAATTGAATGTTTATTTCTGAAACAATTATTGGAAAATATGTTAAAATTAGAGATAAAATCTATCAGTGTATGTGAGGACAATCAATCAAGTATTATGATGGCATCTACACTCGAAACTAAAAGATCGAAACATATAGATGTAAAATATCACTTTATTAGAAATTATGTATCTACAGGTATTATTATAGTATATTAAAAGACAAGTTTCATTTTGACGTTTCAAAGTACGAATTCAGAGTTGAATTTAACTGAATGAGTGCTTTAATGTCAAATGAAACGTGTCTTTTATGCTATTTTTTGCAATTAGTTTTAAAATTTCTCTTTTTGTAAAAGCAAAACGAGAAAAATTTGATAATCTAGGGAAAATTTTGTGGCGGTTGTCACCAGTTGTCACCTTGGTTTGGCACAAGAATTAAATTGACAAGTTAATTTAAAATTGACACATTTTTGAAATTTGTTATATATTATATTACTAAAAGTAATATATTATAATATTTAATATGAGTTCTACAACTTTTTCATGCACTCCGCCTGAAATACGACAAATTGCTGAAAAAACCATTAATAATTTACTTCCGGAGAAATCGTACACCATGTATCAAAAGCGATACAAAAATTTTGAAAAATGGTGCAAAGAAAAGGAAATTCTTCATATTTCTGAGAACGTCTTACTTGCTTATTTTGAAATGCTACGTAAAGATTATAAATCGTCATCATTATGGTCGATTTATTCGATGTTAAGATCGTGTTTAAATGTACATAGAAATGTGGATATATCAAAATATATGAAACTTCAAGCATTATTAAAACGGCTATCTAAAGTTATCAAACAAAAAAATCTAAAATTTTAGAAGAAGAAGATATTCATAGATTTTTGAAACAAGCCGATGATAAATATACTTAGCTATAAAGGTTAGTGTTGATTTTATTTCGTTACTTTTTTGTAAATTCTTTATATTCTAGGTTATTTTGATAATAGGATATAATGGAGCCTGTAGGCGAGAAGAATTAATTAATATATGTGTGGAAGATTTCCAACACAATTCCGATTCCATTATAGTCAACATACCTAAAACAAAAAACAATGTACCCAGAATGTTCGCAGTGACTGATGTAAACTGCATCGAACGAAAAAAATATAATAATCTGCGGCCTAAAACAGTTACTCACAAACGTTTTTTTCTAACTTATCGTCATGGCTGCTTAATTAATAGCCCTATCGGTATTAACACCATGGGAAATGTTCCTAACAAATGCCAGTTTTCTTCATTTACCAGATCCTCATCTTTATACAGGACATTGTTTCAGAAGATCCAGTGCGAACACATATAGCAAATACTGGAGGTGATATTTTAACTATAAAACGATTAGGTGGCTCGAAAAGCACGGCTGTTGCTGAAGGTTACGTTGCCTCTTCTATGAAAATAAAATTGATGTTGGAAATATGTTTGCAACAGGAAAATAATGTGAATCTACCTGGAATTCTGGGAATGGTTCACAGTTTGAGTACTCCAACAGAAGCAATATCACTATCGCAGAGAACGATAATTTTCAACAGAATGTTTCTACTGCACACGGTATTCACTATCACTTTCGAAAGATAATTCAAACGTTAATATAAATGTTGATAATAGTTGTACTATTTCAAAGATTAATTAAAAATATCAAATCTTACAATGAATTTTAATATAATAACCTCAAACTTGCTTACAAAATGTCATATTGACATCTCCATTTCTGTTGCAATGTGACCAACTTAAAATAAATCTGCTTAATGTTCCATTTCTATTCGCAACTAGTGCTGTAATAGACCCTATTACGGCACTAGTAGGAATAAATGTATGGTTACGGCACTAATTCAAAAATTAATATATGTACCTACTCATAACAGTGTGCCATATCATGACCAAGGCCTGAGCAGACCAGAACTTAGAGTGTGTGTCGCAAAGTACTTGGAGTAATCTAGTTAATTGTAAGATAAAAGCAATCACAGAGTTGAAGGGGGTTGTGGATATTGGCAATTCTGTCATATTTAAAAAGGTAATGCGCCTATATTCAAGGGAGAAGAATATATAAGTGGCGTTGCGTTGTACCACGTTGTACTCTTTTTGTAATCAAATAATTGTTTAATAACTTCTAATAAAACAAAAGACGCCAACCAGAATCATTCCCTTCACCTCGCAGTAAACGGAATGAGGGCTATATTGAATTAATTTAAATTGAAAAGCCCGAAAGGGCTACGTAACGGTGCAAGTCCGCTATTGGAACTTTTTTCTATTTCTCACCGATTAAAATTTATTTTAAAATTTGGGCCGAATTTAAAACTCAAATTATACCCCGTAAAGTTTAAAGTTCCGCAGCAACAGAGAGCGTCCTTGAGTAACACTCTATCGGTCTTACAAACTCACAAAATTTCATTATAATCTATCATTTATAGTTCTTGAGGTTCCACTCTGATTTAGCGTTTTTATCCAACTTTTTTAGAGATGTTTAAATACCATGTTCTTCTTCCTTTTTTGGGAGTTACAGAAGTACGCAAAACAGCAAGGGTCGTGTCACTCATTATTGAAGATAATCCAATCATAACATGGAAAGAGAGATGTTCAGTTGTACAAACATCGCCCCGGCGAATTTGAAAAGGTGTCTAAAACAATTTGCATTTGTTTGTTCAGCGGATTAAAGCTGTAATTCCCAAAATTCCGGCGTCGGTCGCTCTATGTGTTTTAAATGTTCATGTTATTTGCGTTAGATAATCTCCCAATTATTACTTTTTGGTTCGGAATACAATACAACGATGCTTCTATAAAAAGCAAAGAAAACCAGTGTTTTTTTTTTAAAATTAAAAAAGAACACGGACATATCGCAGTCGCAAATGGATGGATATCGCATCTAACGATTCGCTATGATTCATTTTACAATTTGCCCAATACTACTAGAACGTGTTTCTCTCTAAGTAAACCATTAGTGGATGTGGGAAAGTTGAATAGCAGTGGCCATTATTCAAAGATAGGGGGACCTGATATACCCCCAGACTAGCAATTCGTAATTTTACATTTGACGTTTAGATTTAACAGTAGCCATTCCGATGCGTTATTCGTTCACGTCAGCTTTCAGGATTTAAATATTCTAACATTTGGGGAATTTTAAAAAGAATCTTTCCCTCATAAACTAAAACAACGGATTTAGAAACATAGGTGTTATTACTCTGTATTCTATTACAGAAGTAGGGAAGGTGGGGTAAGAATAAGGAACACTGCAAGCTTAGAACACTGGCATCGGGATTTGCAAATTGATATGCAAGGTTCTAAGTAGCCGCTTGTTGTAATCTTTAAAAATTTATCTGCTGATGGATGAATTTACAAATATTTCGAATGGTACTCTTTGATGTTGTGAGAAAATTTTTGAAGAGAAATGTGTAAATACACCATCTTGCCCCACCATGGGGGCAAGATGCAAAGCTTAAACTCTTTAAAGCGGAACTACTTAAAATAAAAAAAAAAAAATACAATAACGATAAAAATATTAAATTCTGTCATCAATCCCCCAAAAAATCTTGTCTCAATTGTGAAGAATTAATCACAATTGATGAGACAATATGAAGACGAACTCATCCACGTTATTCGCAAACCTCCCATGTACCCAACCTCCGCCATCCATGGCATTGTATTAATACTTCCCCTCTACAATACAAACATACAGCGTCATCTTCAATACTCAATGGTATACTAAACCAACATGGTCTGGACGTTATCTAAATTTAAGTCTTCACAACCTTTATCCTCAAAAAGTTAGTGTTCTTATTAGTGTTAGCTGACAGAGCAATAAAATTAACAAGTCCAGTTTTTCGATCAGATACTATTAACAAAGAAAAAATATTCTAGAACAAATAATTATCCAAATTCTCTTATAAAAAAATATTCAAACAAAGAATTTTTCTTTTTTATAATAAATCAACAACAATATAAATAATACTCAAACAATACAAATAATTCATAAAATTCCTTATGTTAAACATTTATCCGAAAAAATAAAATCAAATTTTCAAACCATATAATTACAAAATTGCCTATCAAAACACAAAAATACAAAACAAATCTATTAAAATTAAAATCAAAAATTGAAAATGTAAAACATAACACTATAGTTATAAAAAGACTGTCAAAATAAAGGTGTATATATAGGTGAAAACCATGCAATATTTGAAAAATAGAATAAAAGGACACAAATATAATAAAATCTTACAGCTTTAAAAAACATGAATAACTCAAATCATACCTTTGATTTCAACCAACATAACAATTTTAAACAAAGGACAAAATTTAAAAACACGTAATATACTTGAAATAATAATGAATAATTGAAATAATTCAAATTTATAAACATAAAAATGCAATCAATGATAAAACCGATATACAATATTTCACAAAATTATATAATTTATTTTATAATTAAATACAATATTTTTAAAGAACCATTTAATTACAAAATTCAAAAACAAATAATCAAAACATCCTATTTTAAAATGCAATCTTTAAATAAAACATAATAATATATTCAAAATCATAGTAAACAAAACAATTTGTCATTTATTAAACAAAAACATTTTATTTATAATTTACAATTACATTTGTTTATATACTTGAAAAAGCTTTTCAATAAAGCGAAACGTCGTATTCATTCATGTTTTTAATATTGACGACCTAAAAACCAAGAAAAAGAAATTAAATATTATATACATGGTCATTGTTGGATTGTTGTCTTTCGCTTGTTACGCTTTGATTGAACCTGTACTTTATTCCTAACATGATAAATAGGCAGTATGTCTTCGAGAAAGCATAATGGCATATCCAGGCATAACGGACCAGACTGAAGAGTGAGATAGTAATGTCCCATGTTGCCCATACCAATAGCCCCATCTTGCTTCTTTGGGACATTTTCTGGTTATGTTATAATAACATATTAAATATTTGAAATAAACAAATAACGCATTATAGAAAATACATGCAATACATGTCAATTAATAAGCACAAAAAAGTGTAGTTGTAAATAATTTACTTATACTTCCGATACTGGCCGTTGAACTCACCATCAAAACAATAACGAAATTCTAGAAATTGCAAAGTTCACGCACAAACAGCAATAACTTTGTTATTACGACTAGTAAAGTTTCCTACATTACAACAAACATTAAACAGTAATTGTCAATATTAGGTCTGCTATTATTTGACATATGTTTACTGCCATTTTGTAGATAAGACGATGTCCCTACCATGCCTCGTGGCTCCATCTTGGCCCACTCTCCCCTATATTAAAATAGCTAAAATTTATTGTGGGTTAGGGATGGTACGACCTGCTCCTTATGCCGGAGCTGGTGTACCTGCTCCGACTCCGGCTTTGAACCTGGTGCAAGAAATCAGGTTCAGGTCTACAGGTCTTCTTTAAATTGTAGTATGTAATATCTAAAAAAAAAAAAAAGGTCGTCGGTTCTGTAAAAAAAGTCTAAAAAAAAAAAAAAGTCATTAGCCTGTAGTCATTAGGCACATCATTGGAGAAAAGACACATTAAAAAAAACGATTTCTATATGAACAGGTTTGTTAATTAAGGTTTAGAACGACTGCGGTTGCGGAGCGAGTGCACTGGTGCAAAACCTGCTTTTTTTAACGGGTGCAACCAACTTGGTGGCGAAAACTGCTTTTTACGGGGTGCCACCAACTGGTGGTGCGAAACTGCTTTTTTTACGGGTGCACCAACTTGGTGCGAAACCCGCTGTTTTACGGGTGAAACAACTTGGTGCGAAAACCTGCTGTTTTAAAGCAGTGTGCACCAACTTGGTGCGAACCACCCGCTCTTTTACGGTGCAACCAACTGGGTGCCCAACTTCCGATCAGCGAACCAGTTCCAAAAGAACAGGTCCGATCCGGAGGCAGCCATCCCTATTGTGGGTGTTATCAAAGCTATGGCCAGATAAGGCAGTGAAATCAGCCCTACAGACTTGGCTACTTTTTTTTTCTGAAGAGTAGACTTATAAACCGTAGTCGACAAAAATTAATTTTAGTATAGGGATCTTATACTATGCATAAAATGACCTTCCAATACGCACCGATACCAAAGTTGAAACGATATTGAATGTTACACACTAAAAAATTGAGGTAATTTTTCTCGTTAAAAAAATCACTTTTTTTTTAACTTTCCACAAATTCCTCGATAGAGTAATAACATTTTTCGAGAAGAATTTTTTTTAACTTGAACTTAAATTCTCAACGATTGCAATTTTTTTATTGCCTGAGGTAATTTGTTAAAAAATATTACTGCTTTATACCTGGGATTCTTCTCGTATAGCTTCGTAGTATGAGAGGGTACTGCTATATAAGTCTAGGCAATGGCGTGTATGCATTACCTTATAAATATTCCTGTTTTTGACGAATTTTTATTATTAATTACAAGAAACGACAATACTCAGACAACCGTATTCTATAAAATCTTACTTGGATGTCGAAAATTTTGTTTTAAAACGACAGTGCATAAGCGACATTCGAAAATACCTATAAAATTACAGAATAAGGCCCCAGGTATACGACAAAATCCAAAAAAAAAACCAATACATTATAGCACACTTCTGCTGCACAATAGCACAAACATAAAAACAAATCGCATCCATTTTCCGCTTGTTTTAAATTTTTCATATCACATTGCTTACAATTTACAAGATTGCGAATTTCCCTAACAATAAGTAAAAACAGTCAAATGCCACACTCGTTTATTACTGGTATTTAGTAAGTAAGTAAGTAAGTAATGTTTATTAATCTATAATAATAATCAGATAAATCAAAAAAGAAAAAGAAAAAAATAATTTACAAAGAATTGAGAAAAATAAAACTATACATAAGAAAATAAATCAAAATCAAATTATCCTAAGACCATTAACAAAAATTAATTCTTAATTTGGTAATAACAAAAAATAAAACAAGATCCTAATTAATAATAAAAAAATAAATTAAGCACTTTTGTTCTACAAAGTAATAATAAATTTTGAAGGTTCATCCTAAATAAAAGAAAAAAAATATGTAAATAATTCTTAAAATCATAAATAATTAAACTAAAATTCATCTATTGAATAGCAACACTTATTTAAAAGATGTTTTTGGACATTTGCTCTAAAAATATTAAGATTTTCATTTGTCTTTAGGTTATGAGGCAACATATTATTTAATCTATGGCCCACATGCTCTATACCTTTTCCCACAATGCTCAAGTTAAATTTAGAATTATGAAAATAATGCTTTTGTCGGATATTGTATGAATGGTAAGTATCATTAGTTGGATATTGATTTTTATTCTTGTGAACATAGCACAACGCTTCTAAAATATACATGCTGGACACCGGCAATATGTTGGATGCTTGAAAATATGGCTTACAGGAAGTGGTAGGTGAAATACAATAAATGACTCTAATTAAACGCTTTTGAGCCAAGAAAACTCGCTGACACCACGGTGAATTCCCTCATAAAAGAATACCATACCATCAGTCTAGATTGAATTTCGGCAAAGTAGACAGCAAGTAGAACACTAGTGGACACACTGTTTCTAAGGGATCTGAATAAAAATGCTTTGCTGTTAATAGTTTTTGACAAGATCTTTTGCAGTGCTGTTCCAGATCAAACTTTCTTGTAGGTGTACTCCAGGAACTTCATCGATGAAACACCCTGAAGCAACCTACCATTAATTTCTATTGTAGCTGTATATCATGCATATGTCTCGTATGAAATACCAAAAATTAGTTTTGCTTTCATTAATAAGCAGCTTGTTGGCAGAGCACCAAGGTGTACATATCTTCAAGGCGTGTTATAGTCTTCGGTATCCATAAGATCACACCAGAGGTCTATGTGGTTATCTCATAATTAAAACACAAGCGTGATATAATTCTACTAAATTAATTGTATACAGATTAACAAGAGAGACAAGAACGAACTTGTGGGACACCGTAAGTGGTATTTCCCTAGTATTAAAGTTATTAGGTCTATGGCAAGTGATATGTTGTTACATTGTTCTACGCTACATCATGCATTGTTTGACGCAATTTTTTTACAACGTTGCCAATTGAAGTACCTCCTGCAATCCTACTTTCAATTTCTCATCACCTTTGAAACACAAAAAGAAAAAAAGTACTCCAATAAGCGCTACCAGAAACAAAAAGAATCGAAAAGAAAACCAGCCTGTACAATACTAATGAAGGGGTTGATCGTCCAGTAAAATACATGGGGCATTAAATTCGAGAAGCAAACCTGCAAATTTAATATGTTTTTAATTTAAACTATTTTCACCAATTATTACTTACGATATTAACATCTCCCATTTTTAGCAAACCAACATATTAAATTTTAAAAATTAGGTGCGAATGGGCAACTAAAATTACTTGCGATTAGTAGATAGCCTGCCAGAGTTACTTTTCCCGTGATGCATTTTTCCATATTGGGGTAAATTCTCATTCAAATTTTCTCTAATCAATGTTCCGCTCTAATAATTCAGATAATGTTGGAGTAGTAAAACAGAATTTTGGTCTCAGTCGAAATATCGATGAATCTAACGACTAAGTGTATCTACAATTTTCAGTTTATTTTATAACAAATTAAACTTGCAATTAATTTGAAATTCTAGGCGTACGTATGCATCGCAGCGACATCTATTGCATAAAAGCTTAAGCTGTGGAATTCCATGGAGAAAATTATCAGATAAAATTGTTTGTATCTACGCTCAAAACTTAAATAAATCACTTGCAGCGATAACATGCTACATTGAACAATCAAATATTTACCTATTATTTTTAATAAAACACGGTTTCCAGCATCAGAGAAGAGAAATAAATAAAAGAAAAAGAGGATTATATCAAATTTCTTTTTGTAAAGAGGCAATTTAATATTTTTCTTTCGTATTTATGACTATTTATGGTAGTAAGCAATTAATTAAGGCATTATCTTGTTATTATATGGAAATTTACAGAGTACATTTCCAAATTGCATTTGCAATTGCAAGTTAACCCCATTCCATGGGAACAACGTTTATAACAAAATGGAGTACGTAAAAGCAATTTTGATGGATTAAATGTGTGTTTTACTAATTGTAAGTGAAAATTAGTATTCGCAATTCAAAAAATTCTTTTGTATATGTGGCAAATGATCAAACTGCTTACAGTGAGTAAAATCGTCTTTCTAACAATGAGGGCTAAGACTAAATAACTATAGTTTTCCTGGTAAATGAAAAACATACATATTATTTTCTATTCATTTAACGCGTTTATATGTAAACACCAAAATTAGCAAAATTAAACATCAGACGCTATTTGAGAAAATTTTGTATTTGTTGTTGTGTTGCTGTAAATTTCAGTCTTATTCGGTTTTCGTTGACGGGGTTAACTGTAATTCCGATTCCGATAGTAAATAAATTATGCGAAAAGTGATATTGTTTTATTATGGATAGTGAAAATTTAAAAAAAATATATAAAAACGGCGCTCAAAACAAGAAAAGCAGCAACTGGGTGAGAAGAAAAATAAATTATCAAAACATGTTCGCTTTCTGCAAACCAGTGACTGTTAAAAATGTGCATGAAATGCAAGATTACTACGACCTTTTCGGAAAACTGTATAGGGAACGGTGGGGCAAGATGGGAACATTAAGCTTTAGAAACATGCATCAGGATTGCAAATTGATATTACAAGGTTCTAAGTACGCTTGTTGTAATCTTTAAACATTTATCTGCTGATGGATGAATTTACAATTTTTCGATGGGTACTCTTGATGTGAGAAAATTTTGAAAAGAAATGTGTAAATACACCATCTTACCCCACCATGGGGGCAAGATGGGGTTCCAGGTGAGTTAAGAATGGGTCGTACCATAAATCTAGGTAATAGGTAAAAAAAATAGATTCTTAAAATATTCTTAAAAACATGCAGGAACAAAGCTTAAACTCTTTAAAGCGGAACTACTTAAAATTAAAAAAAATACAATAACGATAAGAATATTAAACTTAATCTTCACAATTGAGACAATAGAAGACGAACTCATCCACGTTATTCGCACAGCCTTCATGTACCCAACCTCGCCATCCATGGCATTGTATCAATACTTCCGCTTACAATACTAACATTAAGCGTCATCTTCCTCAACAGAAGAACTTGATTATTTTCTTGACGTTTTCTAAAAAATCTATCTCTTTGCTTTCCTTACAAAATTCGGCTTCTTGATCTCTTCTGTTTTCTTCTTTGTCATTTTTTTTTCTTTAACTCTCCCTCAGCACTTCTAGTTGCCTTAGGGATTCTCCAGACTTCTATTTTCTTGTAGCAGATTTTATACGTAGTGCTTGTAAGGATTATTGTCTTTCCCTTGTTACGCTTTGATTGAACCTGTACTCTATTCCTAACATAAGAAATAGGCATTATGTCTTCGAGAAAGCATAATGGCATATCCAGGCATAACGGACCAGACTGAAGAGTGAGATAGTGATGTCCCTATGTTGCCCCATACCAATAGCCCCATCTTGCCTCTTTGGGACATTTTCTGGTTATGTTATAATAACATATTCAATATTTGAAATACACAAATAACGTACTATAGAAAATACATGCAATACATGTCAATTAATAAGCACAAAAAAGTGTAGTTGTAAATAATTTACTTATGCTTCCGATACTGGCCGTTGAACTCACCATCAAAATAATAACGAAATTCTGGAAATTGCAAAGTTCACGCACAAACAGCAATAACTTTGTTATTACGACTAGTAAAGTTTCCTACATAAAAACAAACAAACTAAACAGTACTTGTCAATATTAGGACTGCTATTATTTGACAGATGCTTACTGCCGTTTTGTAGATAAGACGATGTCCCCATCATGCCTCGTGGCCCCATCTTGCCCCACCCTCCCCTACTTTTTTTTTGCCATAACCTGAGGAGACAAAATGTTCTAAAAGAACTATCACACTTTTATCATATTTAACGTCGAAAAAAAAATTGAATCCTACAGGATGGCCGTCTAGATATTTACCGATAGTTGCATTGAAATACAGATATACGAATGATGTATTAAAAGATTTGACAAAAATTAGTTTGTTAACTCAAAACTCTGAAGAAAACAATCAAGCATTTTTCACGAAAACAAATGGAAAAATGTGAATTCGTGAATATCTGTTAATATATTTTAGTACTTAGGACTATATCATAGTGTTACAAACTTTACTTTACTAACTTTTAATGCATAGCGCATTAATAAAGAACTATTTAATCGTACTTTCAAACTTATTCAAAAAAATATAGTTGCCATTAATATAAAATTCAAAATATATTGTTCATTTAGGCAATTCTCCTGAATGATAAAATTTGTGTCATTTCTTTTCTAACAAAAAACTACTGTACGCATTTATTGCAAATGGACAAATAAATAATACATATTATACAAATAAGAACACTTGAACTTGACATTTGCTATTACCAATTATTAATTACACTACAAAGCGGCCTTGATTTCTTTTATTCTTTGTTCTAGTGTCCTACAAGGTATGGAAGGTTCACTATTTTTATATTTATATTAAACAATTGTTATTTTGATGATGTTGACACGGAATTGATGATAGAGGTTTATATTAAAACATAAAATATGATCCTTTTCGGCGACTATTTACGCTGCTACCAGAAAGAGATTTAGATTTAGGCAATGCAATTGTAAAAAAAAAATTACCTTTACTTTTTCGGTTCTGGTTTAAATAACCTATAGTAATGTTCTATACGCAACACAACTTAT
This sequence comes from Protaetia brevitarsis, assembly GCA_004143645.1. Classification (NCBI taxonomy): domain Eukaryota; kingdom Metazoa; phylum Arthropoda; class Insecta; order Coleoptera; family Scarabaeidae; genus Protaetia; species Protaetia brevitarsis. The sequence continues at coordinate 67,080 of RXPK01004868.1, forward strand.
ATCAAGGCTAGCCACTTCGCCCATTCATCTACAATACATATTGTCTTATTAAATTGCAGTTATTTCCTTCCTGTTTTTATGTTATTTTTTTTCTTTCTTTGTGTATACCCGTGTGTAGCTATTTGCTTTTGATATCTACAATATCTCCAGGCATTTTTTTTAACTATTTACATATTAGGTAAACACGACTTTTGAGTTTAGCCTTATCGAAAGTGATATGAATTAACAATTAAATGAAAAGCGATAAAATTTGAGCGTATGCTGCATATATATTCAATGTTATTATTAACACTTATGTATTTTTGATTGATAACCTTCGATTTAACAGTATTTTTCAGCTAGCACCTACTTTCTTATTTACTTTCAAATTTAGAATATAAATACTAGCGTGAAAAATTACAATATCTTTTTTATATCGAATAGGAATGCTGTAAGAAGTATACAATTAAAATGCTGGTAATTTAATTCATTAACAAGAAGATTATCTACAAAAACAAAGTTTAATAGAATTGGCATTTAACTCTATGTTCCCCCAATCACAATAATTCAATTTGCTTAACTTTGATATTCATGCAATCTTCAAGGAAAAACAATTTCTAATTTACTAAACCCATAACAAACAATAATATATTTTCGTTGTTTGTAATTATAATGTCTATACACCGTACTCTTACACTATTACTGTGTATTTATACTAAATCTTAGGTAAAAATACATTACCCCAGGATAACATTATTCTATATTTTATCGTTCTTTAAAATTATAGAAATTTGTGACGATTGTTTATTTATTTATTTTTTATTATCTTATCCTCCTTTTTCCTTAATGTAAATAAACACACAGTATAATATTCGACAAAGTTAAAAGTTTTATTTTGTCAAGATAATATAAAAGATTTTTCCTTAGAAAACTTACACAGTGACAAAAATTTCTCGTCTAATATGAAAATTGGCTTCGGCGGTTAAAATCTTTACTTGAAATACAATGATCACCCTGCTCTCCACTAGGAAAATATGGCCACCGTGTTTTCAAGCCAAAGACGCACGCAATATTGCGTTGCGCAGCTGAAATCAGAGGGATTAAAAAATAAGCCGATCTATATTGCTACAGACAGCTAGTCGATGCTGAGGGCACTAGTAAACCTCAAGATACAATCAAGACTAGTTTGGGAATATATTCATGAACTGAATAGCCCTTGCAGATCGCAACAAAGTCACTTTGCTGTGGGTGCTTGGACATTCAGCAGTCGAAGGAAACGAAAAAACAGATGAGTTAGCGAGAAAGGGATCGTCTACTTCGTATATAGGTCCAGAATCTGTTGTAGCAGTGTCTTAAAACACAGCACGAGAGCAGGTAAGAAGTTGGGTCAAAGAAAAACAAAAAGAACACTGGAGTTGCATTAAATTGATCAATTTAATGCATGCGTGGTTGTTCAATAGACCTTTTTAAATTGTAATGTATTTTAAATACTTAATTTTAATGTGTAAATTATTGACGAAATAACAATGCCGTATTATTATAAATTTTATATATGAAAAAATGCAATTTGGTAATTAGAATCATGAAGCAATAACATTGAAAAAGACAAAAAATTGTGGAATGTCTTGCCACATGTAATTAGTTGTTTCATTGAGCCAATATTTCCAACAAATCAATCGTTTAATAGCAAAAAAAAAGAAAAACAAACAATTAATGGTTGATTTAACAACCTGTACCATAAAGAAGGATTGTTATGTTCAATCTTTTTACCATCTTGTAAATACACAACACTTTTGTCAATTTATCAAAATTATTCAGAAAATTAATTTATTAGGTAGGTATCTTTAATACCACTATTTTTTTATCTTTTTATTATTCAACATAGATAGACGACAATAATCAGCCTAACTTTTAAACTGGCTTTTCCTACATACTAATTAAAAGTCATAATTAAGGAAACTTCAGAAATGTACTTTATTAAAACGGATAAATTGATATGTTAAAAACTGCTAATGTTTGAAAAAATGTTCAAAATGATGGCCATCGTTTTCAATGCAGAGGCGTACTCTTTCTTGAAATGAGTCTTTAACATTACTCAAAACATTTGGTGTTATAGAAGGAAACGCCATTCTTATTCGCTCTTTCATATTTTCGGGTGTGGTTGGTGGTATGTCATAAACAATATTTTTAATATATCCCCATAAAAAAAAATCTGAGCTCGTTAGATCTGGAGATCTTGTTGGCCAATTCTGTGGACCTCCGCGACCAATCCATCTGTTGGGATACTGCCTATCTAAGCCCTCCCGAACGCTTATTTTAAAGTGCGCAGGATCACCGTCTAATTGCAAGTCTTTGTCGAATATTAATTGGTATATTTTCCAAAAGTATTGCTAAGTTATATTTTATAAATTGTAGAAACATGGCACCATTCAAGTGACCATCAAAAAAGTATAACCCTATCACGTGCTTTCCAACTATTCCGCCCCACACATTAACAGACCATCGATGTTGACGATTTAGGGTTCTAAAGAAATTGGGATTCTCGTCGCTAAAATAATGAAAATTATGCGTATTAACTAATCCGTTGTTATGAACAGTTGACTCATCCGAAAATAACACATAATCGAGAAAATTTTCGTCATCTCCTAACTTTTCTAGAACCCATAAACAAAATTCAAGTCGCCGATTATAATCTACTTCCAAAAGTTCTTGATGCAATTGTATGTGGAATGGGTAAAATTTGTTCATCTTTATAATTCTTCTGATGCTCCCTCTGCTTATCCCAGTAGCTTCATTTATTTTTCGCTGACTTGTATGGGGATTTTCAGCAAGAGATTCGATAACTAAAATATTATTTCCTTCATTTCCGGTAATCGGTTTTTGTCGTTCTGTTTTCTTATAACACACACTTCCTGTACTTCGGAATACTTGCAGTAAATAGTAAATTTTCTAAAGAACGCTTATCGGGATGGCGTCTGTTAGGATATTTTTGCGCATAAATCCTTGATGCTAGCAAACAATTTTGTTCACACCCTCCAATTATTAAAATTATATCAATCCTTTCTGCTTGAGGGTAATTTCTCATTGTAAATAATTAAAATGCTTTTTAAATAACCACGAACAACAATGATGCGCAACTGACAAGTTCTGTTATTGTCAAATATATGCTCATAAATATAGCATTAAAACCAAAAAGGCGAATTCTGCATTAGCACATGACAACTACAACATAGGTCATTATTTCAATTTTGATAGAGTAAAAATGTTAGCAACAGAAACTAATTACCAAAAAAGATTAATTAAGGAAATGATTAACATAAAAACAGCATTGGAAAAGTCATAGAATATACAGTAATTGCATAAATGTTGCCTGCAGATTACTTGTATTATATTAAGCTATTATCATCAATTTTTTTTCAATAGCATCACACTCAGACAATTTAATTCAAAAAAAAAAATTCAATACCTTTAGCTAAAGTAAGATAGTTATTTTCAATTAGTTTTAAATTCGTATTTACTAAAATCTAACCATAATATGTTTTATTTAAACTTTATAAAAACAACACATAGATTAATAAAGCTTTGTTTATCTGGGGTCGAAGTATGTGTGTCTTAGTGAGTTTTCACGTTATGTGTGTTCAATGTCGTTTATGAATCTTGTCTACGCGTTATTTTACTCCAATGACGTCTGATAAAAAATTATTCACTGTGGCTTATATAAGAGATTTTTGACGTTTAAAATTATTTGAAAAAAAAATATTTTGAATAGTACATTAAATACACGTGAAAACAAAATTAAAACTTTCTATTATTTTATAAATTTTCCTTTATTATAGATGTTTCACTATATTGCCACTGAATAACTTATAAAACAACGAAACGTTGCAGATTTAAATAAACAACAATAAAAATGTTTTGAAATAATTTCATTTAAGGTAAATGTACCAATTTCTGACCCTTTCCTAATTACTGTATTTTTTCCTACAATAGTTTCTTTCTTTTGCTGTGTTTTAGCGTAGCTTTCGATTAAAAATAATCCCTCAGACATTTATTTTAAGTTTAAAAATCAAAATTGTTCTTCCAGGGTCTTCTTGGAATCTTAAATATTGACATCATTCTATCCCTTAAAGTGTCAGTAATTGGGACTTCTACTTTAGGACCTTAAACTTCTCAAAATTAATAAATCACTATTACTTATAATTAGAGACCGGATTATATGCAAAGTGCATATATTTTATTTTTGGCATATCTTTAATTATAGTCTATATGTAGACGTATTACACTAATTGAAGTTAATTAGCGCTAATTAGTGATTGCATATATTGCATATTTAGGCATTTCTATGCATATTTTAACAAAAGTGGCATATATTGCATATTTAACCTTTTTCTTATCCTTTCTATTAGTAAAAATTCCTAGTAATTCCTAATGTAGATCGACAACCAACAATTCTCAAAACGATAAATCTTTTACATTGGTTTCTCTAATACTTTTTTCCAAGAACTGCATGTGTTTTAATTTCGCCTAGCAGAAGGGATGTGGTAAATATGTTTTCTTATTATTAATTCCCAAATAAACTATTCATTCATTGAATATCTTTGAACGAAGCAGCATGTAATTGTGTTACGTTTTTAAATACTGTGCGTACATACAATGAGTATAGCGAACAAAAATTTCTTTATGGATTAAGCTATATCCTGAACTGGTAAAGGATGGCGACAAAATATTTTGTCGAGTCTGCAGTAAACTGGTAAGTTTAATTTTACTAAAAGCTTTGCAATTGTTTTTAAATTCTTTAACTTTTGATATAAAATGACAATTGTTGTTGTAGGTGTCTTCTGAGAGATAATACCTGATTGATCAACCCGCTAAAACTCCATCACATATTGGAAAATGTGCAAAACTAAAGCGATCCGCATGTGTGCAGCAATCTATACGTCAATGTGTAGCATCAACTTCACGAAACACAAAACCAAAAAGAATATAATACGGATCTGTGTAACGCATTAATTTCGTTTAACATATACCATTAGCAAACTTGAACAATGTTACTTTGAAATCATTTCTGCAAAAATATTGCAAACATAATATACCTGACGAAAGCACCTTATGAAAAAATTATGTCACATCTTGTTACCAGTAAACAATAGCAGAAATTCAACAATTAGTAGGGAATAATTTTATTTATATCATGGTAGATGAAAATACGGATAAGTGTGGGCGTTATATTGCCCATTTGTTAATAGAAATTCTTCATGAAGATATTGTAGGTAAATCATATTTAATTTATTGTAAAGAACTTCAAAAAACACATAATGTGACAAGTGCCCAAATTGGTTCAAGCAGGTTTATCAAATTTCTTTTTACCTGGAAGTATACCTTGTTAAAAAATTTTACCAATGTTGTCCGACGCTGCACCATACATGATAAAAGCCGCGCAAAATTAAAAAAAAAATTATAGTAACATTATTCATACCACTTGTTTAGCTCATGGGTTCAATCGTGTAGCGGAAGACATTAGGAATCAATTCCCTTTGATTAATGATTTAATTAGCAATGTCAAAAAAGTATTTTTAAAAGCACCTTTACGAATCCAATTTTATAAGGAGCGACTTCCCGGTGTTAAGTTGCCTCCTGAACCGATTATTAGGAGATGGGGTACATGGTTAGAGGCTGCAATTTTTTTCGCCGATAATTTTGAAGGAATAAAAAATGTGATTCTTGAAATCATTGCTCGAGAAAACTAAAAAGATAGTAACATCAACAGAATTGCTACAAAACCTTTTGTATATTAAGTCAAATTATAGCTTTGTTTCAAGTTCCATTCGTAAACTAGAAACGCAAGGGATGTCGCTCTCGGAATCAGTCGAAATAGTAGACGAATTTGATATGCTATGTAAGAAGGTTAAGGGTACAGTAGGTAATTCTATATACGATAAATTTAAAAAAGTGATAAATAAAAATGCGGGGTATTTGAAATTGAAGAAAGTTAAGAAAATTTTGGAAGGTGAAACAGTAAACGATTTCGACTTTAATTTTAGTTTAGAATGTATTGCAAAGTTAAAAAATTCACCAATTACATCTGTGGATGTTGAAAGAAGCTTTTCTATTTCGAAACATATGTATTCTGATAGAAGACAACACTTTCTTTTACACAATTTTGAAAAACATTTAATTTAATAAATTGTTTTAGAAATATGTTGTGAAAAAAATTTGTGCAATAAAGTTAATGTTTAAATTTCTGCTCTTATTTATTTTATGTAAAAATTTTGCATATTGTCGCAATTTTTTTTTGCATATATGCCCCAGGTTTATGCATATTTTCTCAAAAATTGATGCATATATATGCACATATATTTTTCTTTGCATATAATCCGGTCTCTACTTATAATTATAATTATAAAAAAAACTCCAAATGGGTACGGTTCTTCTCCAACTTCATGGTACTTAAATAAATTACGTGTAATATCTATTAATTAATCGCAGCCTACCATCAATGATTAATAGAATTAAACAAAATAAAGCAAACATACAATTATGCACGTCATAAAGTTACAAGGAAGTATTTCTAACTAAAATTCAAGTATTCCTCTATTGGCAGGCGCTTATCTGTACGTATAATTACCCACAGTAACTTCCTCTACTTAACCGGTATCTATAAAGAAAAATCACTACATGACTAAGAGAGAAAATAAAGAAAAACGAATGTGAAATTACATCTAGCCAATAAATAGAGTGAGGTCGGTTCAACATCGGCACGCGATTCCGTATCCATAGCACAAAGTAATAAAAATAGCTCAGATAAAAAATCGAAACATCCCGGTTAGGCAAAGATAAAATAAAAGGAATTAGCATGTCATGCACGACGTCCAATAACCTCCTTCTAGAGATGTAAATACACTATCCTTACAAATATTATCCTCATATTCACTGCGGTTAAACTATAAAATAAACAGATATGCGCATAAACTGCCTAGTTTAACGAAAAAAAAAAAAAATATGTACGTACTATCCACTTAATGGTGAAGGGAACGTATTGTAAAAATGTTTTAAAGGTAGGTGAATATATAGGTATGTACGGTAGGAAAACAGCTATATAAACACCGGTTCATATCCACTATAGCATTTGCTTGTGGTAGTGGCATGTTTTAACTGTTAAATCTCTTTACACAAAACGGGTATGATACAATTTTTTTTTTTTACGATAATTTATTCATATAGAGGTAATAAGTGTTTACATAATAACTGATTAATTACGTAAAAGCTCGATTTGTTTGTTATTGAACAGTTGGTGGAACGTGTTTTTTTATCGACTTAAAAATTGGTAACAGGAGCCAAAACGTAAGGGTAACTCTTAATTGATTCGATAAACGCGTTATTTAAGTACCTAATCTATGCTTGTTATATATATATAAGAAATATTACGTGCTAATATGCTAATATGCTTTATTATTATTAACTACTTAGAGCGTATTAGAAAAATGTATATATTGCTATATGTGCTATCATCAAAGCCCAATAATATATATATTATTGCTTATTATATTATGTATAAACCGCTTCGTTACATAATTTAACAAAATAATAATTGCTACAATACCAAAAAAAAAAGTACATAATTACTTCACATTCTACGGCCAATTTTAATTTGCGTAACACCAAAACTCCTAAAAGAAAAAAATTGGCAAGTACGTGCAGCACAACCACGCTATTTCAAAATATTTACGGCTAAACATAGCTGTATACGGCCAATTAAATATTGCATGCAAAGCTAACTGTACTGCGTTGCATCAAAGGACAAAAAAAAAGGATTATCTTCCTAGGTGCTCCAAGTGTATATCCAGTATAATTATATACCTGTTTTGTAGCGACATACTTATTGTTTAGTGCAATAGCAGCGATGAACGAAGAAGAAACTGAAGACAGAATACGGAAATAGACGCCGATGGTATTGCGAATAGATATAGATATTAATCTAATAGAAACTATAAATAATACACTTCGATTATTACAATAAGGCATTTTTCAGATTGTTAGAAATGTTTGACTGATATAATTATAGTCGTTAAACGTAATATAATAACAATGTTTACATTATAAAGATTGAACGACGCTGATTTATGTATCTTTTATAATAAGCAACAATAGCCTTGTCGATTAACTCGAAGATTTTTTAATTTAAAACAATACAATCAGATAGATCATCAGGATTCCAACAAAAATAACCGTTTTCCGCTTGCTTTAACTGGCTTTTATCATTACCGGTGTGAAGAATATACCAAGATAAATCATCTGTATATTGCGAATGAATAATTAACGATGTTTATAAACACAGCTGTTCGTAAAATTGTCCCGTTGTTTCGTCTAGAACGAATTGTTTAATAAATATATATGTGCAAGGCGCGATAGTTTATAAATGTTGAGAACATGATCTCATACAACGCAATATGTAACGATATAAAACAAAGAAAGTAGCCTTGGAATTTACCGTGAATTGATCTCATTTTTTTTACCTTTTACCGCGACTATTAAAGGGGTATTCCTGAGTAACACGTGCGTTTTTAGTGTTGTCTCATTTTTTTTCTTTTTGGCGTATCTACAGAGAACACCTAAAGATTTTTGACGTGCGAGTTTCTTATATACAGGTGGGCCACCACATTCGCGTCGGTTTATATACGAAAATTGGTAATATATTTTCAAATTGTTTTTGTTAAGGGTTATAGGGGTTCAGAATGACCATATTTAAAAATTAATGTTGAAATTACACACAAAAGTTGTGAAAAATTAAATGTACAATTATGGCATATTTTGATAGTACTGACTAAATAAAGGCAAGTTGGTGTTAGGTTTCTTATACCTAACTCAACTCGTTTACGAGATAATTAACTATTCTTCGAAATGTAGACCAAAATTTAAGAGGCCTGCTTGTCATGTACATTTAAGCTAGATATTTTAAACTGTATTTATTTTTTAACTAAAGCATTAGACTTGATAATAAAGTAAAAGTAATGCAAAAAAAAAATACACAGGGTGAACCAAAACATACTTTTAATTTTCGCTATCTTTAAAGGCAGGTAACTTTCTTATTTTAAATGGAATATGTCCTGTATTTATTACCTTATTTAGATTATTCTAATTTTAATGGTCTTTAAGATTGTATTAATGCTTACTATACCTATCTTAGGTTTTTGGTATTAGGTTATGGTTTCTTAGTAATTTAGGTTCGTATGGTTTCTTAGTAATTTAGAATTTTTTTATTTTAAATAGGTATTAATTCCTAGCCATTATTTTTTTTGAAGTAGGCTTGGACATAACTGCTGTTATTATTCAACTGGCTTTTCCTACGTACTAATTAAAAGTCATAACTAAGTAAACTTCAGAAATGTACTTTATTAAAACGGATAAACTGATATGTTAAAAACTGCTAATGTTTTAGAAAGTGTTCAAAATGATGGCTGTGGTTTTCAATGCAGAGGCGTACTCTTTCTTGAAATGGGTCCTTAACATCATTCAAAACATTTGCTATTATAGATCGACACGCTATTCTTCTTCGCCGTTTCATATTGTCGGACGTGGTTGGTGGTATGTCATAAACAATATTTTTAATGTATCGCCATAAAAAAAAAATCTGGGCTCGTTAGATCTGGAGATCTTGCTGGCCAATTCTGTTGACCTCTGCGACCTATCTACCTATTAAGATACTGCCTATCTAATTCATCTTGAACGCTAAATGCGCAGGAGCGTCTAATTACAACCAAAGTCTTTGTCGAATATTAATAGGTATATTTTCCAAAAGTATTGCTAAGCTATATAAATTGTAGGAACATGGCCCCATTCAAGTGACCATCAAAAAAATATGGCCCTATCACGTGCTTTCCAACTATTCCACCATACACATTAACAGACCATCGATGTTGACGATTTAGGGTTCTCAAGAAATTGGGAATCTCGTCACTGTAATAATGAAAATTATGCCTATTAACTAATCCGTTGTTATGAAAATTTTTATCATCTCCTAACTTTTCTAGAACCCATAAACAAAATTCAAGCCGCCGATCATAATCTACTTCCAAATGTTCTTGATGCAATTGTATGTGGTATGGGTAAAAAAAATTTCTTCTTTATATTTCTTCTGATGCTTCCTCTGTTTATTCCTGTAGTTTCATTTATTTTTCGCTGACTTGAACTCGGATTTTCAGCAAGAGATCCAATAACTAAAATATTATTCCCTTCATTTCCGGCAATCGGTTTTTATCGTTCTGTTTTCTTATAAGGCACACTTCTTGCACTTCAGAAAACTTGCAGCAAATTTTCTAAAGAACGCTTATCGGGATGGCGTCTGTTAGGATATTTTTGCGCATAAATCCTTGATGTTAGCAAACAATTTTGTTCACACTCCCCAATTATTAAAATAATATCAACCCTTTCTGCTCGAGGGTAATTTTTCTTTGTAAATAATTAAAATGCTTTTTAAACAATGACGAACAAATCTGACAACTTCTGTTACTGTTAAATACCTTTTGTGTATAATGAATAATAGCGACAATTTGTCTAAGCCTACTTTTAAAAAAAGAATGTATAGGAATTAATATTTGAAAAAGAAAATTCTAAATTACTAAGAAACTATAGGAAGCATTAATACAATCTTAAAGACCGTTAAAATTAGAATCTGAACAGGGTAATAAATACATTGTGTTCCATTTAAAATAACAAAGTTACTTGCCTTTAAAGATAGCGAAAATTAAAAGTGTGTTTTTGTTCAGCCTGTATAATTTTTTTGCATTACTTTTATTTTATTATCAAGTCTTTAGCTTTACCGTCTTTACAGTAATTATTCCGGTAAAACAATTACCATAGCCTACCAAACATTCAAACAACAAAACATATTGTTTCTGCATCATCATAGATGAATGAAATTAATAATTAAATTTCTTTCTATTTAAAAAAAAAAAACAATACTTTTTTGATATTTTTGACTTTTAGTAAAGTAAACATTATCGAAAAATAAGTTTGTTTTATGTAGGTAATACCTTTCCCGTGATTTCTGTATTCTTTTTGGGGGCTACCTAAAAAAACTTGTGTGTAAAAGAGAGCTAATCATAAATGGGCAACTAGGAAGAATAGAATGACGGAGGTATTTTCATCCATTTCATAAAACGAAGATAAAATTATGTTTAAAAGAACATCTGTTGTACATTTTGATTATTAAAGATGATTGCTACGTGTAAATACATACTCTTAATTAAGGATGTATTTGGTTACGGTTTAATGTTTAACGTTGTTTTTTTATTATAAATAAAAAACAAACGTTAAGTTTTTTATTTTAACGGTTTATAAATAAAATATATACTATTTTGAGCAATTAAGTAAATATATAATAGAATAATAAATAAACAATCATTGTGATGTAAGAAGTACAAAGTATTACATACAAAATTATTTGTTGACAGTTTTGACCTATAACTGTCATGCTGGGAAAATAATTGTTATGACCTGCTAATTATCATTAAATTTCATCCTTTTTAAAAAAAAAATATGTGTTATATTAGTTTTATATTGAATGTGTTTTCGAGGCTTTATTCAATTCTGCCGACATGAAAATTAATGGAGAATTTCTTGGATTTATTTAAAATCATTAATTATATCTTGAGGTATTATAAATGTTTAGTATTATAAATTGAAACGGTTTTGTGTAAGCATTGATTTAACTTGAGTAAAGATATATATAGTGGTACTTAAAAAAATCAAGTTACCTTGAGTTAAAGTTAAGCAAATGTTCCGGAATATAGGGGACACCTGTATATGATTGTATTGATTTTAGTTTCACAGTTATATCAAGCTAAGTATGTATGTATGGTATTTAAAATATGAATATTTAATGCACAAATGCACTTAAAAGAATGTGAAGCAATTATAAGATAAATCGCTCAGCTCAAACTAGCTGTTTCTCTATAGAACAGACATAGAAACAACAGTATCATGTCCACATCATGGTACAACAAAACAATATCTTCGGGAAATGCCTAAATTATAATGCTGTTGCCATTTAATCCCTACAAAACTTGCATTCAAATTAACTAGTCCAAAAAACAGACTCAATAAACTGAAAAAAAATCATACTTAAAAACAATAATTATTTGCTATATTATAATATATATTACCAACATTTTTTAGTGTCTGGGTTAGTTTTTAACAGATATTGAATTAATTCCAATGTGCATGCAAGTCGTTTCCGATATGCCATGTTGAGATTGTAGCAGAGTGTGTAACAAACTTTAAACCATTAAAAGAACAACAAACAGATTTTCTAATATGAATTAATATCATCTACTAATAATCAGTATAATAGTTCTTAAATAACAAGAAAGCAGAACCACGTGTGCCGAACATTATGTCATTTCTGCCTACGTCTGACTTGAACCAGAACATTCTAAGTTAAAGCATGCGCGTCTTGCTTATTTCCTTATTACTTGAAAATTATTATACTTATGACTGTAATTTTCCAAATTGTAAGAAATTTTAAGTTTTTTCTAAGAGATATTAATATTTTTCTTGGTAATATTATAATGGTAGAGATTTTTTTTAAGAAGCATAAATTTCTGTATAATATTCACGAAAAATACTTGCATTATGGGAAAATTTCGACATTTTCCTCGAGTTTCTGTAAATTTAGTGTGGAAAATTATCAAAAAAAAGATTTTTACCAAGAAATATTACCTAAATTTTTTAGTGCGTATGAGTCCAAAATTGGTATATGGTTTAATATAATAAATTTAATGTGTATAACAATTTATTTAAATATTTGTTGTTTTAAAAATAGATTAAGTGATAGAGGCAGCCAGTGGTTTTGCAAAAGAAAAAAAAATGCAAAATAAAAATATGTTTTTAGGAATATACATGAAAATTCTGCAAAATTTTAAATTTATGTTCGCGATGTCTAACGTAGTGTCCCATTTTAGAAAAGAAATTAAGACTTTCTTTCACATATAGTTATGACAATTAATATAAAAAACTGGCTGAGAGGTATCGTAAGCTACAAAAATATATTACACTCAATTAATTAGACCAATCACTCATCAACTTGAAAAAGGTTATCTCTTACAATTAATGAAGGGATAAGATTTTTCGTACTAATTCGAAGAAAAAACTAATCATTCTCGTATCAATCAAATGCAACATTCGGTCTGGACTTATTTTTTTACGGCAGAGATAAGATTTAGATACAAACACAAAAGTGTACTTAAATTATAATCTATACTCTCGTTTGATCTGGTTCAAAATAATTTTTCTTTTTTTGTAATTCATGAAAATAACATAGTAGGGTATTACTGTTTACTCACACAGAGTTAAGAACCATGGATTATAGAAATAACAGTATTTGTACATCTGACTAAAGTCCATATACGAAAAAAA
>RXPK01004869.1:0-60311 GCA_004143645.1 Protaetia brevitarsis
TTAAACCACGGCACACAGAGTCTATTAAGCTGTGTTCAATCAGTATGCCGGCCGGTTGTGATATTTGAAGAAAATGTATGTATGTAATCTTAAGATAAAATGATAATCAGAACAAAGAAGAATCTAGATCATAAAAATAATACATACCTTTCCGCAGTCAAAGCGCTCACATATCCGTTTAGCATGTGCGTAATACTTAAAAATATTTAAAGCTTAAAGAACTAATTGATCTTACAATATTTATACCAATACAGTTATAAAGTGAATTTCATGCGCTGATGATGTTTGATTAAAGGAAGAGTTGTTAACTAACTAGATATATATTCGATTCACAATATCGAATTGCAAAAACTGTTACTTGTCAATTTTAATTGCATTCGGTATGTAGTTTCAGTTATAGTGCGCATTTAAAGTATATAGGATAAATCCTCAGTATTTCATAGATGGTAATATCTCTATATTAACATTTTAAGTTAACTACAACATTTTAATTACCGGTGCAACTTCGACCGTTTAGCCCTTCATTCGTGATGTGCTTGACGAATTCCAGATCAGGTGTGAGAACTTTTATCCTAGAATTTCCCGTATCCAATACGTAAATCAATTGATCGGCATCATCGATGGCTACCCCTACCGGTTGCATGAACTCATCTTTACCGCTTCCTCGGACACCGTACACTTGAATAGGATTATTGTGCTCTGTCACGTCGAAATACAGCGGCATATCTTTGATGAACCGATCGAACACGCTGATAGTAATCCCGTATCGACCGGGTCTCGGTGCTCTAAAGTGGATCCTGTAAGTACCATCTTCGCAATCGGCTATTCGAACGGAAGGGAGGGGGTAGTTTCTTCCGAAGTAGCATTAGCGCTAACAGGTAATACATCCGCGGTCACTGGGTCGCCGCCGTTCCTGCGTGGGTCCCCGTGGTTATCCAGCGTAGAAAGATTCACTGTGCTCTCAATTCCAGCTATTGTATTACCTGAGAGACGCACACATAGTCAATTTAAGTTTTCAAAATGTAACTTAAGTATTTACCGGTCAATTTAGCGGTACATAAACTCGGGAACGTGGTACTGGTGCGAACTTTTCCCAGCTCCGTCATGTACTTTTCGATATTTTGAATGCTGTCGTTGTGGCTGAAGTCGCACGTGAGGAAGGCGTTCTCCCTTGGTTCACCTAGAGTCGACGCCGTGTCCAACTTTTCGCTCAGACTCTCGATACGCTGTGTTATATTTCTGACTTCCACTTGATACTGTAATCCTTGGCACTCTTGTTCCACCTAATTGACACGAAAAAATGGGAAAACGTGATGTCAGTCCGCGAGTGAATAAGTGATATTACGTACTTTGTTTTTTTCGCTTTCTATGAGTGAATGTTGCTCCTCCAAGACTTTTCGTTTCTCGATGGCCGCCGCCTGGACCGCGTCCACCATTTCTTGCTTCCTTTTGTCTACCATGGCTTGGATTTTTTGAAATGTTAAGTTGACTTTGTCCAGACATGCGTCTCTGGCCGCGTCCAGTCTTTGTAATTCTCGTGCAACGCCTTCTTGTGCTTGCGTTAACTATAAAGATTCAGATAAGATTATAGAGCTAATTTTCGGGACATAATTTCACTGAAAATTATGTGTACATTGTAACGAATGCTTCGACCGAGGAATAGATATCACGCTATCTCTTACACGTAATCCAACACAAACTAATCAACGAGGAGTGAATATAGCATGTCAAAAAAAAAAAAGGAAAGAAATAGCAGAAGAAAAAGAAATAGAAACAGCATAGTCGAAGCAACAATAAAATTAGTACGGTCTGGTAGAATTATCGGACTGATGTTATAGCAAGAAAGTAGTGTTGTGAATACCCGAATTAAAATATTCGTTGATACCGATTATTGAAATATTTGGATGATTCCGATTCTTGACCGACTCCGATCGGATGATCCGCAAAATTTGTACCGAATGAATCTACCGAAACTTCTGGTAGCTATCCGTATACGTATTCGTATAAATTTTGTGAAAATTCCCAACTTTCTGGTATTGACTCAATCATCCCAAATTCGTTTTCCGGACTCACGGGCGGTCTGCAGAATTTTTTATTTGATAAAATTTGTATTGGAATCTCTGCGAGTTAATACTATAGGAAAAAAGAAATCAATCTAGATCCTTACAAAATTCTTTAATAACACACGACGGGTTTCGCTATATTCGAGCATCCTCAGGCCAGCTAAAGAAGTATCATATAATAAGAGTGTGTAACAATTATTAGCAAAATGGTATTACAAAATCGAAAATTTTGAAAGATACTTACAATTTAAAATGAGTTAAGAATGGTCAAAGTTTAAAATTAAAATAAAATTAGAGAGTGCAAAGTAGATAGTTGAACTTATGTAACACTTGTAAAAAACAGACATTAACTAAAGAATAAAATACATAAGTCTAAAAGACACGGTAAATGTTGAAAAAGACATGTCATAACGTGTTAAAATTTGTTTGTTAAATACCAAATAATAAGAAAAATACTGATTCACTTAGATTAACTAATGTAAGTATTGTATTTGTGATAAAATAATTTTTTGCGCCTCCGTCCAGAAACACTCATTTTGCAGTACTTCAAAGCGGTAGGAAAACGAATGTTTTCTTGCCTAGGTAGGCAAAAATGTCACTAAAGGTTGGCCACACTAGTTTCCACATGACAGACGCGTAATAAATTGTCATTAAGCTACTATTCAACTATGCTAAGATGAACTGGTGTCTTCATTGCACTTATTATTAATAAATAGATATCTATTAAACTAGAAAGAAAATTATAGAAAAAGATTGATTCTAGGAAACATCAAAATACTAAGGTATGTGTGCCAACTTGGTGGTGTCAAAATTTCTTTTCTATTTTCAATTCAAAATTAATATTTGTCGGCCCAAAAAACATTGTGTACCATACGGCCAGAAACTCTTTTGCGAATATTCGTACTTGTACACAAACCGTACTCATACTCGCAAAACTGTAGTTTCTGGCCTAGTGACACAAATAACTATTACTCGAATGTTTGAAAAATGTTGCTGTGTAAGTAGCCTGTTTGTCAAGTAACGTGAAAATGGGTTAGTTTTGTTTTTGAATTTCGGTTAATCGTGGCGTATTAACCTGACAGTACATAACAGATAAAAAAGACATTAAATTTAATTTTGCTACAGCCCAAATCAATCAACCTGACATTAACTGTACTAGTTTTCTATGTAGCCGATGGTACTTAAGATCAGTAATGGGAGTTACTAGAAAAGACAGATATTCGAAATGAAGAAATCAGTAGAGAGCTAGAAGCAAAATCCTTAGTGAAAAATATTGAAAGCCATCAATTGAGGCGGTTTGGTTATTTAATGTGTATGAAGGGTGAACAATAGGTGAAAATAATATGGCAAAGAAAAGCACCACAAAAAGAGTGGATGAGGTAGTAGCGAACCTTCTAAAAGAACGAGGACCACACTGGGTGAAGCAAAGAAGAAGACAACAAATTAACAAGAACGGGCTGAATTTATACCTAGTTAGATTAATACCTTAACACCCTAGGGTAGCAATACTCTGAATTTACACTCATACTGTGGAAGTGCAAGAGATTTATTTTCAATTAACGATCATTGAGTGTCTTAGTCATTCACTCTTTAAAAAGATTGATTTTTTTTGTGCAATTGCAAGATTGTACTGTAATAATGAAATACTAATGCGGCTTACCTTAGAGATACATTCGTTGGCTTTGTACAATAGTATTTCTGACATTCTCTTGATGGCGATGGAGAACGGTATGATTGTGTGTTCGCAGCTGTTGGTGCCGTCGTTGTGCGAGCCTCCGGTGCACAGTGTACAGAAGACAGTGTCGCACGTCTCGCAGAAGAGCAACTCCTGGTTGATGTGCACCGAACATTTCGGTATGACTTCCCTGCGCTGCCTGGACATGAGATCCAGCAGCTGGTTGACGAGGAACGAGGGCGGCAAGGCGGATACGCCGCCCCTCGGTATGTTTATCAGTTCCCGACATATCGGACAGCGGAATGAGTTCGTGTCTCTGGTGTGGTTGGCGGCGATTCTAGTCAGGCAGTGCAGACAGACCGTGTGCGAGCACTGTAACAGCTTCGGTGTATGTTCGTTGCCGTCGTAGACACCTGGAAGTAAAAATTCGAAACCGGTCAGTTTAGGTGATTTAGTTATGTCTACAATTCTGTAGTAGATCATATCGGGTGTTATATGCGGTTAAAAATAAAATTTAGTAAAGCATTTTATTAGTTATGAGCATAGATTGTTCGGAATCTGGTATTTATTTAGCAAAATTCCTGATAGAATGTAGAGAATAGAAGAGGTACGCTCAGTTTTAGAACATGATTTATAAAAGTATTTGAGGATTTAGTATTAGCTTATTAATTAAATCTTTTACTTAAGTATTTGTTGTTTATTACTAGGGGTTTCCAGGGCTTTATATACGGATTCCGAAACGTAAAAAACAATTTGATGAATTATGGGAGGTGGACTTATGAACACTTCAAGCTATTTAGATATTTTCTAGGACAATAAATATTGTATTTGATCGAATCATATCGGAAATTATAACGAGGGTGGGCCGCGCTACTACACTCAATTTAAATGTTGTGTTTATCGATGGCCACGAAATATTGAATATGACGACTGAGGAAATACAAAAGAATTGAGCAGACCTAGCCCGAAAATAGAACGCGACTTAAATGCATTTGCGTTCTGCCAGGAATTTGCCGTTTTTAAACAAGTTCCATTTAAGGATTGTATACCGGTTAACCGGTAAATTGACCAAAAAACGTTCAATTACGTAACGTAAATTACAAAAATTTACCGGTAGGTAATTCGGTAAATGAAAAATCCATACCAGAAATTTTTATCTACGAAATATTGTGTTTATAGATATGTATTTAAAGATCTAAAGGGACACTGAAAATAAAAAAAAAAAACAGTACAATTATTAATTTTATGGTAGATGTTTTTCGTTTAATTTTAATTTAAACTTTCTTGAGATTGAGAACTGCTGTAATACCCTGGAATAGAGAATATAGAAAAGAAACTGACAAAAACTTTTGATTAGAAACGTATAATTTCCATTCCACCGAGTTAGAAAGAGAAGGAATCAAAAAATTGAAAAAAAGGTCGTGTAGAAATTAAAAGAAAATAAGAATGGAAACAAGACGGATAACGGAAAGCAACGCAAAGAAAAGCGAGATTAATGTTCATTTGTTGCTAGGACGGTAGGAAACAAAACAGCCTACTTTTCCTACCTGCCTGTGTCAACAAGTGCAATTTCAATTCTCTTCATTTTTTGGTTTTTGTGTTTTACTTATCTTTCCTAAAAAGTTGAGTTAGCATATCTGATTTGTGCTCTGGAGTTTTTTTTTAAGATTTTTAAAAGTTTAAAATCGTTTTTCTTAAAGAGTAAGTAAATGTCTCTTTTTTAATATTTAAAAATAATATATAAGAACAACATTTCACGTATTTAAATTAATAGCAATTTTGAATACACCACATTATGAGAGAAGATTAATGCAACATTGTTGTAAAATAACATTAAAATTTGAATAATTTAAATTAAAAAAAAATATTTAAATATTTTGTTTTACATCTTACAGCTGTTTAAAATAATTAGATACAAATATTTATTACAAAATTCTAATATTATGCCTTAAGATTGTGTAAAATATGTATTATTCTAGCCTAACCTCTAACTCTATTTTCTTGGGGAATCCCCATTAATGTCACACATGAAAAACAAAATAACCGGTAAACCGGTATTTTCATTTTCATTTACCGAATTACCGGTAAATGAAAAAATCGGTAAATTTACAATCACTAACTCCACTTGTATTCGGTGACAAAAAAAAAGGCCAGCGCTATTTATCTTTTACAACAGAACTGCACTCATGATTTGGAGGAGGTCTTTCCCAATATTTGTCTAGTATTATAGATCTACACTTCCGACCACATCTGCAAGCTGTGAGCGAAGTTTTAGTAAACTTAAGCTTATTAAGAACTAGGTATATGAGATCATCCATGGGCCTGTAATTTGTTATCAAATTTCTCCATACTGGCAATTGAAAATAAAACCGCACATCTCATTAATTATGATGAGGCAATAGACATATTTGCAGACCAAAAGGCTCACATTACTGACTTTCCAATAGATTTGTGTTAGCGATTGTGTTGAAGTATATACACTAAGGCCTTAGTTTGCGTCGTAGATAGGTTCCGCAAGAAGACGACGCAAATTGACAGGATTTACGTAAAGTTAAATTAAAATAAAAGGAGATGCGTTTTCGATGAGAAAAAAAAAACATTTAATCAATAATTAATATTGTAAGGGTAAAAGAGAGTAAAAAACTCGTTCTTTCGTTCATAAATATTTTAATATTGCCACAAATCGGACTGATTGATAGATAGTGGGGATAGATACTAGGGTATATATTGGGTGTCCGGTCTCGACGCTGGACTTCCGTGTAGCAACGAGACCGTCAATAAAGAGCCTAAGTGTATTGTTCTTGTTG
Source organism: Protaetia brevitarsis (assembly GCA_004143645.1). NCBI lineage: Eukaryota > Metazoa > Arthropoda > Insecta > Coleoptera > Scarabaeidae > Protaetia > Protaetia brevitarsis. Next base: position 6,546 of record RXPK01004869.1, read on the forward strand.
ATTTCTGCCCCTGCAACCCAAGGTAGGTACAATTATTATATAAGTATTACCTCTGAGCTACCCCGTCACGCCCCAACGTGACAATATTTGATTAATAGTTTCGACCTGTCATAGCCATCTTCAGATGCGCTGCTCGGCGCAATTCGAAGCTAACGACGCAAAATGAAATCTTGGGTACTGATCATTCACCAACATATAGCGAAACAACTCATAACGAATCGACGCAAAACTAGGCTCTGGTGTACTATAACTTATGTAAGAATTTCGTCGTTTAAAGGGGTTGATGCTCATTGTTATTTTTTATCTTTATGTATCTTTTTTTTTTGGAAATCTCTCGATCAAATTGATTCAAATTTTCCGTACTTGTTATTTGATATCAAAAGATAATTTATAACTTAGGGGATTTGAAAAAACATTCTTTTTTTCTGCCTCAGCTGAATAAAATTTTGAAAAGTTGTCAGCATTAATTAAGCCCGATGCGCTTATGTACACCAGCGACACTTTCTAATTGTACGACCTACAGCATAAAATAGAGCCTATATGTTTAGCATGGATAGTAGACGGATCTATGCATTTATTGCCGTCTTCGAAATATATAAACACAGATGTGCGCTCTCTGTGTTTAAAATGTAAAGAAGAAGGCAGTAAGTAAACATAGAAAAACATTGAAATTATAAAATAGAGGCAAATAAATACATCAAAGGCGCATACTTATGCTTGCCGACTTACATCGTTTAGCACAATTCGAAGTTTTTCATTTGCTTACCTTAAATATAATATTGTATACGAACAGATGTTGTTTTCTTTACACATCCCTACAGTTTTACTGAATATGTTTGTGTTTTTTAATCTAATTGATTCATAATGATTGTTTTCATATCTATTTTTAAAACGCCGCGGCTTCGTTTTTCGATATTAACATAATGAAAATTAATATATATACGGTAACCGGCATAAATATTGCAACATATGGGATTTTTTTATTATTATTAAAATATAAATAATTTTTTTTGGGGATAGTTCGTGCATGTTTGGGAACCCCAAAATTTATTTTGACATACGTCAGGTGACCACTAGTATGGCGGTAAATTTAAAAAATATGTTATGAATTTCCAAAAAGTGAGATTAAATGACATGATGTCCAAAAAAGTTATTTGAAAAAGTAGCTTGGAATTCAATTCTTAGGCTGTGTGCAAATTTGTGTGAAGATATTTGAAAAAAAAAAATGAAAATCACAATTTTTCCAAATATTGTTTAATTGAATTACATATTTCCATTTTTCTCGTTTTTAGCAGCTTAACAGTAATATTTCTAAATCTGGTTGATACTCAAACAATTTTATCAATTTTATCAAGATGTAATTCAATTAATCAAGATTTGGAAAATTGTGATTTTTCAATTTTTTAAAATATCTTTACAAAACCGTAAAAAGTTTGTCCGGGCTGTTGAGCCGTGGTCTTGTGGAATTACTTTCGTACGTTTCGTTCACATTTGCAGTGAACATCTTTAGCGGCGAGGTCGAAGTTTCCTTCGTGATGGCTCGTCGTTTAATGATGTTTAGTTATCTGTACAAAAATTTGCATACCGCCTCAGAATTGAATTCTAAACAACTTTTTCAAATAACTTTTTTCGATATCATGTCATCTATCCTCACTTTTTGGAGATTCACAGCATATTTTTCATATTTACCGTCATACTAGTGGTTACGTGACGTGTGTCAAAATAGATTTTGGGGTTTCTAGACATGCACCACCTATATCCCAAAAAAAGTTTTAGTATGTTTTAATAATAAAAAAAATCCTTTATGTTGCAATATTTATGCAAGTCACTGTATATAAAGTAATCGTTAATTATTAATTTAAACCTGCATTTTATATGTATACCTATCACTGCTGTTCGATTTACGACTAATTCAAATTTTATATTTCTTTTGAAAAAATATTGTGTAAGACTTTTGAGGTAAAATCTTTGGAACTAGGGAATTTATAATCGAAATATTATTTTATCTTGTTATTATAATATATAACTGGATACCTTAAATATTTTCATGCGATCCATTTTGATAAGTTCATTATTATTTGCATACGTGTAAAATGAATAAAAGTAGTAAACCCAGTGATATTGCTATTTATTGTATAATTAACATGCCTTTGGTCTAGTTCCTAGTCGTAGTTCAACTGTAAAATGAAAATACCTTTTAAAACCATTTAATAAGACTAGAGTTATTCGAAATACTTCAAACATCAAATAAATTTACTCCTACGCAAAGATAACAAATATATAATAGATGCATTCAAATTCGCACATTAATAAATCCAGCCTAAGCTTTTTTAAAATAACAGACAGCACATCTGTGTTTACACATTTCGAAGCGGCCGGTTAATGCATAGATCTGTCTACTATCCACGCTGAACATGTAGGCTTTATTTTACCCTGCAGGTCGTACAATTAGAAAGTGTCGCTGGTGTACATATTAAAAAAGAAGACGTTAATTAACAGCTGAGAAAAAGGAACATAAAGAATACAATTTTTCCTAGTAAATAACAATGCGCACAGACCCTCTTAAAAATGGATGTTTACCTCAAACCCAACCTAAATATGATACAGTTCATTAAAAAAAAAATGTTTGTCGGGGAAACTAGGATAGATGGGGGCGGCAGTAAGACTGTGATCATGTATATACTGGTCAAACTAAAAGATCAATTAAAACGCATTACAAGGAGCATTTGGCTCATCTTACTTTTAGAAGGTTTGACAAATCTAGTGTAGCCCTACATATGCTTGAAGAAACCCATAAAGTTGACATGTAAAGCTAGTTAAGAACGTAAACAACTATGCCCAATTAAATTGTTATGAAGGTATGGAAATATACAGGGTTTTCCACGGAACTGGCTGGTTAGAAGTTTTCCGGCTTAACGAAATTCCTCAGTTTTAAAAAATTGGGGTTTGCAACAATTTGGCACTTACTTTCTTTCTAAAATATTTTCACCTTTTTTGCACTTCCGGTTAACCGGAAGTCGCCACGAACTTTGTTATTTTAAATGGAACACCCTATATATTATTATATTTTTGAATTTACCATAAAATTCTATGACGATTACCATAGGTATCTTATACCTATCTTCAACTGTTTCTAAGATATTACGATTTTTGTTAAAATTTTGACATTTACATTGTTGTATGTAATTGATTAATTCTCACTTGATTTAAGTGTCAGAAATCTCCGACTTTGAAATCAACAAGTACTAACATTGTTTTACCAAAACGTAGAAAAAAAATTCAGTGACATTATACAGGGTGTTTAAAAATTAGTGACATATCCAAGAATTTTGAATGTTGGAAAACTTAATTTTTTCAAATAGAACACCCTGTACATTTTTCTATTTTTGGATGTAGAATTAAATTCTATACCAATTTGCTGTAGCATTCCCTATACCCATCTTCAGTAGTTTTCTTTTAAATTACTCGTTTTGTTTATTACCGTTTTCAAATGGCCGAATAATTTCTATCTGGTGGGCCATGACATTAACATTACAACAATTTATTATTATTAGTAAGTATTATTGTTATAATCATTGTTTGTTACACGTCGCGTGTTCAGATAAATGCTTATTATTATGGAACTTATGAATTAGATAATGAAAAATATTGAAGGAGCTTATTTTAACCTGGATACTCTAAATTTATTTTACATTCACTGAGAATGCAGGAAGAACTTACAGAGAATTTACGGTAATTATAGGAACTTATTTTCGGCTAATATATCTAATAAAATTCAGAAAACTTTGAAATAATACATTACACAGATTACACACTGTACGCAACTTTCGGTACTACCAAGCAAGATTTAATGATTCGTGTGACGAGAACGTTTGATGAATTAGACCCAGTTGAAGTGAGAAGAAGTATAAGGCGACACAGTAAGACGTCGAATAATAAAATGCTTGGACGGAATACACATTGAGCATTCTTTTTTGATGCTCTATGTCATGGTTCAAGTTTATGCTGCTTGTAAATTGCATTTGTTAAATACGCATGTATCTAAATATTCTTCATAAAAACCTTTATAATTTTGAAAATACTTTAATATATCAAAAACTTTAAAACATTTGTCTGACAAGCACACTACGTTTTAGTGAAACAATTTTTGTTATGTTGTCGTCGTTATCGTTTATGCCATTTTCCTTAATTTGAAACAAAGCTATTAAGAGAAATCATTTCAAAATTTTCTGGATTCCGTTAGATATATTAACAACCAATAAATTCCTTTAATTACATTGAATTCTCTATAAGTTCTTCCTGCATTCTCAGTGAATCTAAAATAAATTTATAGTATCTAGGTTAGAATAAGCTCCTCCAATATTTTTCATTATCTAATTCATAAGTTCCACAATAATATTCATCGATCTGAACACGCGACGTGTAACAAACAATGATTATAACAATAATACTTACTAATAATAATAAAATTGTTGTAATGTTAATGTCATGGCCCACCAGATAGAAATTATTCGGCCATTTGAAAGCGGTAATAAACAAAACGAGTAATTTAAAAGAAAACTACTGAAGATGGGTATAGGGAATGCTACAGCAAATTGGTATAGAATTTAATTCTACATCCAAAAATAGAAAAATGTACAGGGTGTTCTATTTGAAAAAATTAAGTTTTGCAACATTCAAAATTCTTGGATATGTCACTAATTTTTAAACACCCTGTATAATGTCACTGAATTTTTTTTTCTACGTTTTGGTAAAACAAATGTTAGTACTTGTTGATTTCAAAGTCGGAGATTTCTGACACTTAAATCAAGTGAGAATTAATCAATTACATACACAATGTAAATGTCAAAATTTTAACAAAAATCGTAATATCCTTAGAAACAGTTGAAGATATGTATAAGATACCCTAATGGTAATCGTCATAGAATTTTATGGTAAACTCAAAAATATAATAATATATAGGGTGTTCCATTTAAAATAACAAAGTTCGTGGCGACTTCCGGTTAACCGGAAGTGCAAAAAAGGTGAAAATATTTTAGAAAGAGAGTAAGTGCCAAATTGTTGCAAACCCCAATTTTTTAAAACTGAGGAATTTCGTTAAGCCGGAAAACTTCTAACCAGCCAGTTCCGTGGAAAACCCTGTATAAAAACAAACATATTTTAATGAATTCAGATTTAGGACCCTTAAATTCTTGTCTTTATAGTTTATTAAGTAGAAGTAGTAGATTAAATGGAGTTAGAATTAGAAGCGATAGGTGAGATGGATGCAGACTGAACCTGCATTTCTCTTCTCATAAGACGAAAAAATTTAAATTTTATATTATCATAATTTTAATTATTAATTAGTTTTTAATATGTTTAACTATCTATCACTTTTAATTTTTTGCCTCTGCTTTAACATAGCTCTGACGGTGGCTAGTAGCCGAAACATGTTAGCCAGTAATTACTTGTAGACTTTGATAGAGTTTTTTACCCGTTGGGTTTCTTATCATATTTAGTTTTTATTATAAAACAATATATTTCTTGCTTTAATATTTTTATTTACTATTAAAATCAAAAACTAAAGTTTGGTGAAAAGATGTATAAATTAGGAACCTTGAATCAGAATTAGAAAATAAAATGAGATGGGATAAACAAGTTTTGACAAGACATATTCTTCCATAATTTTCAATAAAATATAAACTTTGTCCTTAAAGTTTTAAACACCATCTATTAAATCAACTCTTATCCTCCATTATAAAAATTATATGGACTTTAGCCAATATTTGAAGAAAGAAAATACCTATTTACTTTGGAATCCCATCCAGCTTCGAATCAAGACTTTCAGAAGACAGATCGAGGTACATTTTTTTTATTTTGGCAAAAAATTAAAAAAAACTTAAAAACTAAGAACCTGCAAATATGTGGTCACAAATGTTGCAAAAATTTGTCAAATAGAAATACATATACTTTTTTTGCACTAACAATAGTATAATTTTTAGTTTTCTCAACTTCTTGGCGAAATAACATTAATAAGGTCCCCATGAATACCTTTTTCCAATATTTTTTTTGCAAACGTTATCCCTGACAAGTTCACCTTATAACACCTCATAATTCAGAGTTTCATTAAACAATGTACTAATTTACTACTATATAAATATATTCTGTTATTACATAAATGCGAACAGACAAATAATACACCCATATTACAATGGAATTGCCCTGTGTCCTCAGAGGGCACGATTTTAAGCGTAAGCATGCGACAGTGACAAAACACCATTTGATGTAAATGGGGTTTTGTTGCAATCGTGTCTACTGAGAACAGAGGATTATGCTTTTAATATACATCCAGTTGTATAAATGGTCATAAATTAATTCGGTTCAATTTTATTATACCTAGCCTGTTGATGACACATATGCATGTGTATACATATACTCCATTTTAATCAACATAAATGGTGCTATATTTGCTGGTGAGTTATGTATAGATGGCCGACAATTTTGTTAGAAAAAATGGTTTTCCACCTCTAAAAGCAATACGCAATACACTTTAGCGCAATATTAATGTTAGATGGAACAAAAAAATATGTTGTTTTAATGCACATCGCATTCAACATGAAATATTATTTACTCCAGCAGCTTTTCTATATCTTTTATAATGTTTATATTGCAGCAACATTAAAAAATTAATACAGATTTTATGTTGATTTTGCAACGGAAGTTTTGTTGAAATTATTGAATATGTATTTGGTTAAACCAAAATAAAATAACAAAAAAAAACCGCTTTGTTAAAACGATGCATGTATTTTTCTAAGTAGGTATTGTTTACTTTCAAATAATAAAAGTTGAATTGTAAACTGTGGATTATATTAAATGAAACGTAATTACTTCTCTACTTACAATATTCCAATTTCTCCTAACGATCCATTACTTCAATTACATGATTTATCAGTACCTGTGGCACCAGATTGAGAATACTTCCCGATAATCCACAAAAATCTAATCGTTATATCCACGAAAAATATTTTTAAACTGTTATAAAAACTTTTGCAGAAAGTATTTTTTTCTAAATTGATAAACAGAAATAATAAAATGAAACTGTGTCAAATTATATCATCTTTTTATTTATGGTGTAACTCACACTACTGTTCGTCATCAGTACATAAATAAAATCTTAAAATATACCAGGAATATTTAAGTCTGCACTTCATTAATCTTAACGTGTTTTTAATTGCGTAATAAAGCTGGCTATCACTCGGGAAAATGTGCACCAAGAGAGAAAAAATAAACAAATAAATATTATAATTTTGCACCAATTAATCGTATGTTAACCGGTTATACATTTTTAATTAACTGATGAGTATCTCGTTCGTAGACCAGCGATGTCGACACATAGAAAAAAAAACATAAACTAGAAAGGAAAAGGAAAAAGCCAATCATGCTAGTTAATGACGGATAGGAAATCAATTTATTTCTCTACGGTGTGCTACAACTAAAAACGATACTTCCACCAGTCCACAAGCCATCTGCAACAATAGAGAACATGTTTAGTGTCTTCGTCGCTTAAATGACTATAAAAACATTGGAAGACTTATAGAACATGTTTTGTTTTCTCTCTTTATGTGTAGGTTACTAGGACCTGGTTTAATAGAATTAGTGGTGGGCAAATCGGAATCAAACATTTTCGATAAACAATTAAAGATTGTATCAAATTAATGTATTTCTGCTAATAACTAATAATTAAGGGGAATTTTTCCCAAGAAAAATTTTCTGCTCATACAGGATTCGAACCTACACACTTCTAGTTTACCGGACGAACGCTCTACCAATTAAGCCAGAGAGGAGCATATAGATTCGAGCGATTTCAAGATCTAATATCGTCATACGTCGATGTATGGCTCGAATCTATATTTGGCTGCATTACCTTTAAATTTCACTTATTTTTAAATATTTTATTTTTCTTCGGTTTTTTTTTTTTAGGTTTGAGAATTTTCATATTCAATGCATTTTATGCGGATCTCTTCTCTCTTCCCGTTTCCCCGCAATCAGCATCCCACAAGGTGTATTTTCGATTTTCTATTTCAAAATATTGCAATCTCCAAATTACAACTTTCCATAAACCTTTTAAGACCTTTTTCTTTTTTAGCTTCTTAATATTTTTTTTCTGAGAATTTGAGCTTTTTCCAAATTATAAACCTAACATTTACCATTCATAAAAAATAATGAAAGAAATAATATCATCGTCATTATAAATTGTTTTTTTTTTATGCTTTTGGATGTTTGATCATTTGTAGATTTTGGCTGATGATGGTTTTTTAAAGCCGAAACTATAGTAACCAGAGTAAATAGAATAGATGTTGTAAAGATTAATGACTTTTGCTTTTTCTTACACTTAATTAACACCTTACAATATGGACTTCCTTCAAACGTTAGAATCTTGAGTTATTTGTCAAAATGAATAGAATCATAAAGAAAAGGTTCCGATTTTTTCTTGTCGACTACAGATCCGTTTAGCGTTATTGGATGCTTTTTCATTCCGTTTTGGCCACCACTAGTTGGAAGACATGAATTGTGCAGATAACATACTTTACACATGCAAGACAGAAAGGGGCATAGGGAAAAAAGGCCTAATGATAAACACTGAAATCCTTCAATAAAAATATACATTTCACTGTTATTACCTATATTAGCTGGTATCAACCATTAAAAAACAAAAGTAAAATCTATTAGCGTTATATTTGTTGTTGTTAGAGTTTCAAAGTAAATTTATATATGTATCTCCCACATTTATAAATATTTATAAGAAACAACATAGAAATGAAGATTAATGACAGATACATATACATATATGATTATTATAACGGTTGTGCATTCATTCCAATAATGAATTAATTAAATCTATTTTTAGTACGAGGGTTTACACTATGCAATACTTAAAGGAATTGCGTTGATCTATGTTATCACTTACGAGAACGTATTTAACATTTCTATCACGCTTAAAACTTGAAAAATTGTTATGTAAATCATCAAAAAACGAGCATCTATGATATACCACGTGCGAGATAGAAGTAAAGTCAGATAGTTTACACACCAAACCAACATAATAGGGCGCAATACTGAATAACGATTTAGCGAGTTATTAGAAATAATTAGTTCTAAGACGCGTGTATTATTATTACTATTACATTTTGTCTAAATGAAGATGGTGATTTCAAAAGTAAAATATAGTTCTATAAAATTGCACAAGTTAAAAAAATCAGGCGTCGGTATGATTAGATTATCTCGCATTGTGTATATCCAACAGTCGGCAAAATATACATTCATGATTCTCACCAAGTTTAAAATAACTTTATATTCGTTCACCAGTAAAATCTGTACTAAATTATTTATTTTCGTGCAGTCAAGATGTTTCAAAATTCAATATAATTTTTCCAGAATATTTTTTTTTAATAACAATTGCCAAGGAAAGTAAGTGTAAACTAATAAAGTAGCATTAATTATTATTTGTTAAGGTAAAAAAATTACTTATAAGGAACAAATATCCAATGACCTAACAGGAAGTGTACTTGTCATGGGAAATACGTCGTCGTATTCTCCGTTCAATGTATAGGTACATTATAAGTAATGGGAAATTTGCATAAGTAATAACCTTGCATGACTGCTTAAATGGCATATAAAAATATATATTTATTTCAACATAAATACCGCAGTAAATTCAAATATAAATGACAAGAGTATAGCTATATCCATATTGGTTGTTGTCAGGGCCGCCAATCGTTTTTATTGTTCATAAAAATTATCAATAACGTAAGGCTGAAGAAATAAAGAAAGCCTAGCAAAAAATAATGTCAGCCAACATTGTGCATAACACCATTTACCTAAAGGACCTTAGTAATTTTGGGTTTTCGATATCATAAGCAGAACTAATGCGTTTTAACCTTCATTTCGTCATATTTATTTTTCGTGTCATCTAAATAACACAATTATTATAAACCTTTGAATGCAAATAATTATAACACAGTTATTCTTGAACAAATCCGAATTTACTTCATCTATCAAATTCAGTTTCAATTAAATGCAAAAGAAATATAAATTGCTGTAATAAACATAAAATATGAACATTTTAGGATTAACTTCATGGCGATTGTTCATAGATTGAATAAAAACTAGTCTAAAGACAGTTTTTTGACTAAATAGAGGTCTGACACGTATGGGTTGATATGTTATTCCATATCAACCGGAACTAAAAAAATTGATGTTTTGAATTCTTTGTATATTTTAAATTTGAAGTCTTTGCCTAAAATTAGAAGACCTGTGTTTTTTCTTAAAGCTCTAGAGCATCTACAAAGATATTGACGAAAAAAGTTTGCAAAATCAATAAAATAATCGCGGAAGTCATGTTGTTTGGTTATGCATACATTAAAAGAGTAAAACAAAATACATATAAATTGTGGTTTATTATACATTTTCATTTAATAGTGCCTAAATGAGATTGTAATTTGTTATCACCCCCCTTTTCTCGTGTTAAATAAAATAATGTTTTTTTTTTACTTTATGTTTACCGCGAAACTAAAGGTTTTGAAAAAATACCATAATATTACCATATGTTCTACAAGAATAGAAGTATTTGAAAATGGAGAACCTACAGCACTCTATGTTATATTATGATATATCATAATGTAACGTAGAGTACTGTATGAATATATATTTTTGTATAGAATACCCGTAGGTTCCCCATTTTCAAATACTTCTATTTTTGTAGAGCATAGTTTAAAAGATATTGTGACATTTCTTCAAAAATTTAATTTCGCAGAAAAAGAAAAAATAAATTACAATAGGCATTTTAAATGCAAATGTAATATTTGAACTTTAGAATAAACCATGATTTATATATATTTTATTTTACTCTTTCATTTATACATAACCAAACAAGATGACTTCTGATTATTTTATTAATTTTGTAAAATTTGTTCGCGAATAGCTTTTGTAAATAGATGCTGTAGAGCTTTAAGAAAAAATACGGGTGTTTTAATTTTAGGCAAAGATTTCTAATTTAAAATATAAAAAGAATCCAAAACATCAAATTTTTTAGGTGTTCCAGTTGATATGGAATGACCCATATAAATCGCTATAAAAGCAGAATTCTATTTGAAAGTTTTATATACACAGGTGTAAAATTTTATTTCGACCTGTCAGTTCATTAGACGTATTTAGGGCGGGTTTATCAATATAAGGATAAAAGTGTAAGGTAAGCAACCGACAGATATCGTAAACTGACAGGTATAGGTTTGTACCTGTTTATCATTATATTCTTAACTCTAAATTTAGTGTACAAGATTATTAATAGTTGGTAACACTCACGGGTAAATAATGTGCTACGATTGGTTAGGTGAAAATAGACTGACGCCTCGCTTATACTTTTTAACAATTTTTATTAAGATGTTTCTTTCATCGGGCGTGAAATTAGATCTTCCTTTTCTTATCTCCTTTATTACGAACTTTATGAATTTTTTGCAATATTTCCAAATATTTGTTTTGTAATTGCTTAAAGATCACCGATGATCATATGATCATTAAGCATCTGATGGATATCTACAGTAGCTTTCACATAAAGTGCTGAACAAATTTAGGTTCCATGTGACTGTTGTCCAGCAGGTAATTGCACATGATAAACGGTTTAGAGTATTTATCTTTCTGTTACTATTTAATAATAGTAATAATAATAATAAGTTAATTTATTGAGCAGTGATTAAATTCTGTTTTGGATGGTTTAACACCAACATAAGTTCATCGGAAATTCTTGAAAGTAAGATAAATAAGAATGCATCGTCGTTACGTTTCACTGTAAAAATGAGCTGACCGTTTCAAACCTGGTTGCTTCGAAGGTGAATTATATATGCAATTGTATAGAAGAATTCTTCGATACCTCTTGAACTCGATGTATGATATTTCAAAATAAAAATTTACAGTTTAATAATATACAATTAAAAATTAACATATTTTTTTTTATATGTAGTTTTGAAGGTCCAAAGAATTTTGAAAAACTTTTTTAAAATTTATTTGAAAATTACCAAAATAAATTTTATTTTAATATGTGTGTAAAATTTTAAATTTAATGACGTCATTTGATCGATGTTACCTGATTGACATCAAGGCTCAATATGGCCTAGGCCGAAATTGTCGCTTTTGTATTAAATAGAGAGTGATTCGAACAACCATTTGTGGGTTTATTAATTATTTTTAATATATGTATATGTGTTCGATAGTATTTGAAAATAGAATCCCTCTTCGCTAGCCGACTAAATGCCTATACATAAACCTCGGATTCATCACTCCAATTCATACGTATTAGTAATCACTTATAAGCCAATGAGTAGTTTTATTTTTGTATCAGTAGCCACTAGGTAGCCGAGGAGGCTGCACGAGATGTTTCTTTTAAATTAGTAATTGTATAAGACTTTTATTTCATTAAATATTGAACTTATAGTTTAATTATAATCAGTTAATGTATTGCCTGCTTTTATATTACAATTTATTGTTTAACAACGTATCACAACATTAAAGAGCATGAGGTTTCTTACTCGGGGTGAGTACAGTTACTTGCAACATTTAAATCAATAATTAAATACTATCTAGTATATTTTGGACACTAAATTCCAATTTAAAATAAAAGCAATATTCAAATCTCCCGCCAACCCATATGGTAAATTTCGCTCACAATGCCTACTAACTTATACATATTAAATTTTCTATTTAAACTGTTATTTACAATTATAATAGCTACCTCAAGTTTACGAAATGCAAAATACCCAATACACAGAAATTTAATTATTAATCACAAAATACCTTCATTTTACAATAACATACGTCGAAATACATCTGAAACGTGTATCTCGCAGCGACATACGAAGTTTCTTCTAACAATGAAAAATCTTGATGTTTCTTCTATATACTTTCAGCCCAATGGTAAATACAATAATTCACATTGTTTCTCTTCAATTTCCAAGAGAACACGGAAATATAATTTAATTAATTTGAATTGACGAAAATGTAAAAAAGAAAAAAATTATCAACAACCACCACATCTTCATGGACTTCTAGTAATTTATTTTAGTACAAGCTAGATAAATACATTGAGTCTTCACCCCTGAATCGATACCGTGGAAACTAAATTAAAATCATACAGTTACCATACGATGAACATATACAAACACCTAATCGTCACGGCTACGATACAAGTTAACTAATACTATACTAGATTTACAAACAGGTATGTACACAAAACAACAATTACATTTATTGTAAACATAGTTTGCCGTATATTGTAAGATCTATTGCTTCTTTTGGCAGCCTAAAATGGCAAAAAAGTACTGCAGTACCGTAGCAATTTATTTACGTATTTACGAATAAAATAGATAGTTTATTTACATCGGAACAACTTTGAGCTTATTTCAGCAGAGTTCATGTTATAATCATAACTTGCATAAACCGATTGGTTGACAAACAATGAAACAGATCCTCTTTTAGTATACGACAATGTTAAAAAAATACTGTCAAATTTACTAAAGAGTTCTTTTTTCGTTTTAATGCAAAAAATGTTGTCTCAAAAAAAAACGCAATAAAATTCGAAAAGGTTCTTAATCGGTAAAGTATAATTCATTTCGATTCATTGGATTTGCGAAAAATAGTGTCCGCTTAAGAGAGACTTTGCTGGATTTATATAATATTTTAAAGTAACTTTCGTATGTAAATAAATTTTAAAATTGTACTTAAACATAATTGTATAAATAAAAATTGTTTTATCACAACCTATAAATACTATGGGAAAACTTTAAATAAGCCCCTATTATAGAGAGGCGCTACATAATAATAACGCAACCATTGTACACAGTAATTATGTAATTGGTTTGACCAATAAAGTAAAGTATGCCAAACACATACATAATTTAATAAATGAGCACTTAAACAAAATTAAAACTTTCACATTCGTAGCCTAAATTGTGTTTGTATACACACGGTATTTTTGTAATGTAACAGTAACTGAATATTCAGTATTCTTGCTCCTACATTTTTTGCGTACAAAACTACGTTTTATTTTTTATGTACGGTCAAGTTCATTAGCGAAAATATCGCGGAAACACGATTAAAAAGAACGCGTAATTCAATCATAAAGTGATTAAAGTATTTTTTGTATGTGTTAGGGCATTTTATTTATAAAGTATGTATGTTTATACATACATTATATTTTTTACGAGCCGTCTTGTACGTTATAGATTTTATAGTTATAGAAATCTTTTTCTACTTTACACAAATTAGATAATCGGCGCCGTTCACATTATTTGTATTTTCCACACGTGCCCAGTATAGACAGCAGTTAAAATCTGGATATGTTCATTTAAACTAAATAAACGATTCTAGAGCAGTTAATAGAACGAGTTCAAATGTATAATTGAACTAATTTCCGACTGAGTTCCAAAATTGACCGTATTTAACAACAGTTCGGGACGAATCACTATAATAGAGAAAGATATATAGTTATCATCATAATGACCTACATACACGAATGAGTTTCAATTTAATGCGTATATGATTAGGAATAATAACTGTAATTGAAGAGAGAAAGAGAAAAATAAATAATTGCATTGGTCGGGTAGTGGATGATATAAAAATAAATAAAGATATTATCTTTTAATTATAACTATTATCAGAACTATTTACAGAGTTTCAAATGATATTTTAAAAGTTATTCAATACATTTTTTTTTTGTAGTAGACAAGACTCTGTGTACCGAAATGATAGTTTCAAAAAATCGTGGTGTATCATTTGTAAACGCAATGACTATAATTATAAATTCATAACAGATTACTTATAGTCCCATCTTTATTTGTAGTTTTTTCTTTTCTACAAAACTAGCTTATTTCAAGCATTCTTTTATTTCAAGAGAAATTACTGCAGAAACAAAATATATGTCAGGATTTTTAGGCATGAAAAATATTTAAAATACACAATAAATATCAAAAAAGCACTAAAAGCACATAAAAGGAAAATAGTCAATATTCAACACTTCAGGGTTCGTTCAGGAAGGATTCTCAATACTAAATATATTAAATATTTATATAATTTTAATTAAAATAGTGCAGGATCCTTCAATAAATTATAGGAAAAATGACTTAATATTCTTCTTTAAAAGTTTCTGCAGTATTTTTATTCTAGTCTGTGACATACTTTGATTTTCAATAGCTATCACATGTTTCGAGATATGACGACATCGGTAGTTTTTTAAATGGCTCACTTTGTATTTGTTCACATTTTCGGAAAGACACTTTTTAGGAATTGCAATGATATACGGCTTGGTAGGTGTGGGATTTGAGGTATTAAAATAAAGCATTGGCTTTTAACATCTTTTTGTCGGATACATGAGAAAGAATATTTGTATTTTTATGTTGCCAAGGAATGAACAACTGTTTTAGTATACGGAAACTATCTGTGAGTATTGACTATGATGACTGTCAATAATACTGAAAAATACAAATAACTTTATTTTTTAAAAAAGTTTCCATGGCAACATAAAAATACTGATATTCTTTATCAGTTGTATCTGTCAAAAAGATGTTAATAATAGCTAACGCTTTTTAATATTTCAAGTCGTACACCCACCAAGTCGTATATTAGTATAATTCTTGAAAAAGTGTCCGAAAATCCGAAAATGCGAAAAGATACAGGGTGGATTTTCGATTGTTGGTTGGGAAGGGTGGCTAGTCACGAGCACTTAAGCCACTCTAACCGAGCCCATTGTGCTACCTTCCCTAGGCGCAGTCGCTCACCCGCAGCCTATTCGAGCCAAGTTCGAGTTCATTCTTCCCAAACGAAGAATGAACTCGAGCAGTGTAGCATGTGAGGTGCCACCAAAGCTGGCAATTCTGGGGCAGAACTCCCCCAGGATGGAACCTTAAGTTGACAGGCCGCAGACAATAACATAGTGGGCTCCGGTGTCTGTGCCTAGGAACATGCACGGCAGAGTGGACTGCCAGTTAGTTCTATGCGGTGGATGTATTTATTAAGCTTGCACTGGCCAGTCAATAGCCCTACAACTTGACGTAGTTTACTGCGAGAGAGGTGCAGACAGTATCTTGCTGTCCTGGACGACAGCCTGGGGATGGCTTTGCGTGCTTGACAGCAGGTAGTTATGGATGCCCATCTATCCTCGTGTAGAGTAGTGGCCCATTGATTTATTAGGGTGTTGAGTTTAGCCGAAGAAGTGGGAAGAGCAGGCTTCGGTTCCATGTAAGGAGAACACGAACCCCGTCTCCCCAATCTATCGGCAGCCTCGTTTTCCAGTTTACCTTTGTGACCTTTGACCCATCTGAGTATCAAGTCATTTTCAATAGCGATCGCTTCCAAGGCATTGTGACACTGGAGTACTAGGCCTGAAGCGATCTTATAACTGTTGAGGGCTTTAAGGGCAATACGTCGTCCCGCCAAAATCTCAGCTTGAAAAACCGCAACGAACATACCTAGTGCCAACTCTAAGTTGAGCTTAAGGTCTGGAGAAAAAACTTCCGTATTTGTCCCTCTTTTTGTCTTTGATCCGTCTGTATAGACGGCAATCGAAGGCGACGCAGGGGACCGTCATGAACGCGGTAGTGTCTGCCAAAAGCAAACAGGCCTTACATGCTTTCTCGGCTTTTGTTTTGACATGTTTGTTCCAGCTCAGTTTTCTGTCAAAAGATACAGGCTGGTCCAGTTAAAAAAACCGATGATGTCATATCGCAAAACATGTGATAGTTGTTGAAAATAGTATGAAAGTATGTCACTGACTAGAATAAAAATACTGCAAAAACTTATTTTTTAATAGAACCCATATTTTAACCAGAAAACACATTTGCCTAACCATGTATATTACAGCTTATATATAACGACTGTATATATAGCAATGGAAGGCGGAGCTTATTAGTGACCGCGATGAGTTTTTAGCATATGTTGATGTCCCTATTGAAAGATGTTCGCGTTCTGAACTAGTATGTCATGCATGTACGATTTAATAGTTTTAGGTTCGTGTTGGTTAGTGGTTAAGTGACATTTAGTATGATTATTAAATTTTGTGTTTATATTTGACATTGACTGTGACATTTTAATAGAAGATAGAACAGGCATTTATTGCGTATTAACAAAATAATTTTGTATTTACAATACATACCTACATTCAAAATGCAGAAGTTAATAATTATTATCTCTGAAGACGGCAAAATGTTATTTAACCCTAGTCCTACCAACGTTTTATCGTAACGTGTCCTACCAAGGTGTGCCTCACAGGCACACATCTATTTGTACACATTGTTGATGTAAATAATAGCAAAATATGCATTATTTATTTCATGTAGTAGGTATACAGTAAGATTAAAACATATAGAAAAAATATTGTGTGTCAGAAGATATAATTTAAAAATAGTACAAGATAGTAAAATATTTGAAAGTTATTTATGTAGTTTGCAATTTGTGCACGTGAGTATTTTCTCTGAATGTTCACCACAAACCGTTTGCTTACACTTACTGATAGCAATGCAGTTTGTAAGCTGACTGTTTTAGCAAAACGCATTTAGGGAATTCCCCGTCATATGCAACTGGAAGTTCTTACATACAAGGGGAAAGTCCCGAAATATAAAGCATATCTTATTACGGGGGATTTACCCACATACGTAGTTTTAAATAACGTAGCAATGCATTTTTATAGTATAATAACAGTATGTGCCTCAAAGACACACCTTGGTAGGACGTGTCGGTAAATTATGTTTAATTTTTTTTAGTAAAATAGGAAAAATATTTTTAAAAAGTTTTTATGTCATTCTGTGTTAAATAGTTTATTTTGAGAATACAAAAATCCTCCAGTCTGTGGGCAGTTAACTTACAAAGTTCCAGCAATTTCAAAATCAATTGTGCCTCAAAAGCACACCTTGGTAGGTTTAGGGTTAAATAATTAATGATTTTACAGTCATATTTCTCACTCAAAATTTCATAACAGGTATATGAATATTAAATATCGCTATATGTCACAATAAAAAAAAGTTGTGAACGTCTCAATACAGATTTTAAAAACCGATTGTAAAAGCCGGTTTTAAAAACAAATTTTTACTGAAAACCGATTAACCGGTTTTATGAAAAATCGGTTAACCAGGATTTTATATCTGGCGATTTCTACAACATTAGTAAATACTTCAATTCAGTGGTAGGTACAGCTCCTACCAAACAAAAGTTAACGACCTATGCGAAAATGAATGTGGCGAGCGCATTTAGGATGGACTATAGCTTTTACTACGACTGCGGCTTATCGTGGTAAACAGATCTTATGTATGATTCGTTGTGAATCTATCCTACACAGGATTTCTTGTTTATGTAATTTATTTTTTGTTATTAAGACATAAACAAGCACGCGTTGAAATAATATTTTTATGTATTCCTTCGTAAAATAGATTTTCTGTTTCTGAATGTTCTTATTTTTTTTATTAGAATAACTTATTTCGCATATATACGGCCAATATGGAATATAGTGAATAGACAAGTTTCTTTCTTTCATTTTCGTAATTTTTTAATTGTAACATTTAGCAACAAGTGAATTTGAATATAAATAAAATATATAGTTTTCAATAGTAAATGCAAGGACATACTTTGCTGTAACGTATCATACATATACACATGTGATACTGTAATAACAAAATGTTCTCACTATAAATTTATTTTATTGTTTTATCTAATTATAACATTTGCATAAAATCAATTAAAAATATAAGAGAGACCTAATATTAGTGTCGAAAAATACAATCGCAAACAAGAGCTAATTGCAATTTATTTTTCAGTATTAGGTGTTGTAAAAAAAACAATGAAAACAATGAAAAGCTAACTATTTAGGAAGTATTGAGAGATAATAAACAGAATTAAAGTTATGCAAAATTTTAATTGAAATGTTTTATTAGTTTTATTATGAAAGAATATGCGTATGACATTTGTCCGTAACTGTATGTATGCATTTCAGTTATGCAAGGTTTCAATGAAAAATATGTTTATACATATGTTATAAGAGGCGAATATCAGATAAACACAAATGCTTCCCTTTGCGGTTTTTGCCGCAAACTTGTTGCGCCTCAAACTGAATGGATACCCTTATTTGAAAACTAATAATAATAAATCAAGGTCCTCAAAACAACTTTCATAGACAATTTACCAAATGAATAGCGGACATAAAATATGAATTTATCAAATAACTAGTAAACATTACGTAGACTACTCTTTGGCTGGCATGAATAATATTACCTCGAATAAACACAGTTGTATGTATAGTTCAAGCTGAGAATATGCAATCAAAATCGCGATTCAGATTGTTAACCTTTTTATGGGAGGAGCTGTGCTTCTGTTGTGCCGTACCACAGAATATCTAACAACCAGAATACAATCTCTTTGTCGGCTCTTTTGATCCCAGTGCGCAAAATTTCGTGACCTTGATGTCACTATTTGGGCGAGAAGTCAGGATGGGCTTTGATAGAATTCGGTGCCTGACAGGACCTAACTGAAGTGAATTTCGAGAATATGATACATATCTACCTTAAAATGAAAGTATATCGTTTATTTTTACAATTATTTTACTTTTTTCCATTATTTTCATTTTTTATCCTCTTGCACTTCATAATACAATTTAAATTAACAGACGAATATAAACTTGAAGTCAGCGACGTGTGCCTAATGCAAAGATCGAACCACAAATTCTCGCCCGATTTAATGGCGGATCAAGCTGCGCGTTGAGAATGCGCGAACCCTTGCCGCCAGGCCAAGATGATATTCTGGTTGTTAGATATTCTGTGGCCGTACAGTGTAGTATGTTGTTCTCAGGTGAAGCAGATACTGCTATGTGAAGGTAAATGCTACGAAGTAGATATTTGTTGGTGAAGCAATAGCACCTACTACGTTTTATGCATTCCACCCAATGTTACAATTGAAAAGATACATTAACAGCAAAAGCGGAGACACAGATCGTGCAATCGGCAAACGCGAAACTGCCCAAAACAGAATCCCTAATTTTTTATTAGTCGAAGTAATTGTGAAATTAAATTAAAGCTTTAAAAAATATGCATACACAAAACGGCATAAAAATAAACAGTTACAGTAAAATATGGAATAAAGTTACTTTAGTTACCCCGCTTCGTAAGTTCACCATATTCGTTACAAGTCAATATTAGATCAACGAAATTAATGCTACCAGAATTTTCGAAAGATTGCAGTATAAAACATCTTTCTTTTATTATTGGATTAGGCGATATACCTAATAGTAGTAATAAAACATGTTCAGAAACACGCCTTTTTTATTTTCCTAATAGTCTTTCACCTAAAAACGTGTATATGTATTATCTAATAATTTTAGCAGTAAAGATACAATCACTATATACATATGAATTGCCGCCTACAATATAGAGCTTCTGTCGATAGCTCCTTGGCGCTGGAGCTTCGTTCTGGGTGACAGATTTCAAGATTGCCATCTATTTGTACGCAGGTTATACAAGTTACGTAGGTTTGTACACAGGTAACAAAAAGCAACCGTGAAATGTTACTAACATTGTCATACATTTCGGCACAAAAGTAATTGGTATGAATTTGACGTCATATATGATGCTTATACCTGCTGAAGATCGCGTCCTGAATTGAAATTCACATTGATTAACACATTATATCTGCGGTTTCCACGTTTGCTTTTCAATCACATAAGTTACAGTGTACATTACCGTTGACATTTGTTATCAACGTATGAGTTTTGAACAATGCTATCGAAATCTGTTATGTTCATTATAAATAGGCATACAAATGATTCACTCTCTCAAACCATTGAATTAATAGCAATTTAATTGCTCATCACATGTAGCGATTACAATTTAGCAGCGGTAAAACTCACAAATAGTAATATTATTAATAAAGTGTAAATTATGGTCATCTTCAAATGCCTGACTCTTTTCAACAATCAGAAACATGTTTACCATTACTCTTAATATCCTCTTGATAAAAAAAGTTATTCATTAGTTATAGTTAGCCAATAGTTTAATTATACTTCAATCCTTTATTATTTCGAGTATGGCTAAGATGTACAAGTAAGAGATTATTTGCAGATGTGTTTCTAAACATTTCAGCACACCTATATGCCTTTTTCAACTGCTTAAATGAAATTATAATAATTCATTATACAGGTTGCACACATTACATTTGCGACGATTTATATACGAAAAGTGGTAACATATTTTCATTTTCTTTTTAGTTAGGGCCTATATAGATTCGCAAGGAGCACCTTTTAAATTTATTTGGAAATATACAGGGTGACCCAAAAAAAGTTACACACGAAAGTTGTAAAATTTAAACGGAACACTGTGTATATTGTCGCATATTTTAATAGTACAGACTAAATAAAGACAAGTTGGTTAGGTTACCTATGGGCAAAACTAGTTAAGCAATACGTCCCTTTCAGGTCATTAAAGGAACTTTTCAAATAGATATTAATTGTATGTGGTTTCTATTTATTTGCATTAATTTCGAACAGGTTTTGTGCATTAAGCTTGTATTATGCCGTTGTGAATTATACTATTTTCACTTCTTAGATATTTTTAGTAATGAATTCGGAAATAGGTAGTTTCTCTAATTTGCAAATGAAGTAAGTCAAATTATTATTGTTGTGTACCTTAGTGTAATTCGTGGATTAAAAAAGATCCTAAAATGTCATTCCATTCTTTTCCACAAGCGGTCTGTGAATTTATCAAAGTATTAGAAATTGGAACAGCTGCATATCTCTCTTAGCTGCTGCTTTACTGGATTTTCATTTGCATGCAATGTCAGTTGGGACAAGGTTTCTAATTCATTTAGAGGCAATCTATCATGCAATACTGTACACAAGAGACATTCACTATTAATATTAATGAATATTATTATGTAGTCACCTCACTTTTAATAAGACAGATGGATTATGTTTGCATCGAGAGCTGTTGTCACCTTTACCTGTACAATTAATATTATTTACAACAGCTTTCATACCATTTATAGCGAACACACATTTAATGATAAGAGGATCGCCCTGTAGAGCACTTGATTGTAAGCACAATGCATATACAGTTATACTTTCTTCACTACTATCTAGCTGTCCACATAATATTACATGCCCAGCATTCAAAACCACTTCACTTTCATATATCCTACTAGATTTAAGATTACCTTCCACATATGCAAAATATTCAACGTTGGAAAAAATAAATCTTTTTCCAAAATACCTTAAAAGCTTGCCGAACCACCGAAACACTTACTAAAACGCGCTGTAAAATATATACACAAAAATTGTATGTCTATTTGAGAGCTTCGTTCAATCCGTTTATGATATAATTAACTATTCTTTAAAATATACACCAAAATTTAAGAGACGTGCCTGTCATGCATATTTAAACCAGATATTTTAAATTATATTTATTTTTTAACCGAAGCAATAATAATAATAATAATAATAATAATAATAATAACTTAGCACTACGGCCTTGAGGGCCCTTGGCTTAAGACCGCTTTACAGATCGCATTTTTTTTTCTATAAAAATAGCGCATGCGTATTCAATGGATTTCGATCAGCTGAGTGCAATTTTACTGATTTTTCTATAACATTCCCTATAGCCTTCAATAGTATTCATTATTATTTTAAATTCTTCGTATTATTTATTAACGATTCCAAATGAACCAACAATTTTTACACGGTAGATGATGACTTTGACATTATGATAAATTATTATTGGCAGTAAATATTATTGTTATAATCGTCATTTTCTATATGTTTAGTACCCAGAAAAGTACATGTTATTCTGCACCAAACCAAACAATGAACAATAGGTATTAAAGTTTATCTTGATCTGGATATCTTAAATTTATTGTATAGCCATGGAGAATGCCAGAAAATGTAGAAAAAGCTTGTCAGGAATTCAATGGAAGACACTTTTTGCTTGCTGCCAGTAGATGTCAAAAAATTAAAAAACCGGAAACGTTTTTTGTAACAACTGGTAGTGTTATGAAGAAAGACAAGAGACATAGGATCAATTATGCCATTTTGAAACACATCCCTGTAGTTCAATACCGGCTACTTCTGAAAATTTGGGCAGCTTGAAAACATCTGTTTATAAAATTTTGAAATACAATAGGATCTATTTTCAGGAATTCTAATCCAACCTAGATCAAAAGTAATGAATTGTGAGATAATTTTTGTATGATTTCAACAAAAGTTAATATTTTTTATTGAAAATAATTTGAAGAGACGAAGTTCAGTTGAGAGAGCATAAGAAACAGAAGGAATAATTATTATTGAATCACGGAACGGTTGTGAAAAATTCTTCTCATTTAAGAAAATATTAATAAATTTTCTGGGTTCGAAAAACCTATCGAACGGTTGTATATTATATATTAGATCTGTAACAAAAACTCACGAAACTGGCGATGGTTAACTCACCGAGAGCGAATAAAGTTAACCACTGTCACAACTGGTTCAATAATGCAAAAAAGATGGAGATTTTTGATGAATTATGCGTTGAGTTACTAGAAGCTTTGCAGATTTAGTTTCTTTACAAGCCCTAAAGATATTACCTATTACTCTTTTTGCCTATCCCACGCATATTTTTACCCACAGAACAGACTTCAACTGACTCCACATTCAATTGTATTGAGTTATCGTTTTCTCGACTTCCTTGAAGATATCTACGCTTATAGTTGTTGCATACAGTCTACGCACAAAAGGTAATTTTTCTGTTACTCCAAACTCGGTATTAATTCCTCAAATAAACTAAACCACTTGGCTAGTATCAGCAACCTGCTGACAGTCGTTTCAGTCGAGAGACCAACAGATTGAAACAATCGTTTCTCTGGGGGGTTCAGCATTTTCGCAAGTCACTACAATAATTTTCGTTAGCCCCTATTGTGGGTGAGGAAAACTACCGGCAATAGTTGAATTAACCCCTTAAACGGCTTGATGCATATTACTATGTTGTCGTAAGACGAATATATACGACATAACAGCTTAGTTAATAGCTCGCTACTTGCTACTCGCGCGGGCCACATAGAAATACGCGGCGGGCCGTAGTTTGCCAACCTCCGCTCTACTGCATCAGAAACTTGGAAAAACTTAATATGTTTCGGAATCGTTGTAGTTGGTGATGCCACCTGTTATTTACAACGTATTTCCAATATAAAAACGTGCTGATTGCTTCGCCATCTTTGTAACCAAAGCCACACTAAAATAATTTCTGCTATGGTAGATTTCTATAAGCCATATAGAGGTGCCAGCTTTGTTTTTCAAGTTATAAAAATTAAACTGTTTACACCCCTGTGTGTTATTTTTGACCACAGTTCGAGTTGTTTATAAAAATAAATGTTATTTAACTTTTTGCATTGACAGTTAATTTCGTCTTCAATTCCGTCTGCGTGTGTTGTATTTCTGGGAGTTTTTTTTTTGGGGGATAAGTAGAGGGAGCATCCGAAGAATTATGAAGATGAACAACTTTTACCCATACTTACATATAACTGCATCAAGACCTATTGATAGTAGTTTATGATCGGCGACTTGAATTTTGTTTATGGATTCTAGAAAATTTTGGAGATAACAAAAAATTTCTCGATTTTGTATATTAAATGTTTTGAGTAATGTTAAAGACTCATTTCAAGAAAGAATGCGCCTCTGCATTGAAAACGATGGCCATCATTTTGAACACTTTTTAAAACATTAGCAGTTTTTAACATATCACTTTATCCATTTGAATAAAGTACGTTTTTGAAGTTTACTTAATGTTAGTTATGAGTTATGACTTGTGTAACTTTTTTTTTGAAATATCCAGAATTTCAAAATGATTTTGAAATGGCTTCTTACAAACCTGTATAAACCTTAACAAAAATATTTTGAAAACATGTTACCCCTTTGCATATATAAACTGACGCGAATGTGGTGGCCCAGCCTGTATATATTATACATACATATTTGTTGTCATGTCGAATGCACACAATTTTAAAATGTTATGTATTTATATTATGTAAATAATTTTTGTCATGCAACTATGTTGCTATTTTAGTAATGAATTAAAACGTGTATTAAAAATAATATTGAAAATCTACAAACAATGTTTTAAATGTACATTCCAGGATATTTCAAATAATAAAGAATTGCAGTATATGAAAATATAACATATATAGTTCATTTTATTTCTAAAATTTTGAAACTGTTCTAAGAATATTTAAACTACATTCTAAAATGTCAACTAGCGCTAGTATGAGGTTAATGATAAAAGTCGGTATGTATGTGTAAATGTTTACTCGAGTTTCACAGTTTTTATTTAACGTTACAATAATATTAGGTCACGTAGCAGCGTAAGTAAATACTTACACAAGCATGTGCCGCACGTAAGGAAACTTTCGTTGAAATCTTCGTAATTGATGCTAACCGTTTCGACGAGGGTGGAGTTCATACTGACCATCCTCTCCCCAAGTCTGGTCCTGGAAAGAAATTACAGATTTACATTTAATCAATAATTGATGTATTTCATTATTCCTGGAGATTTTTTGAGACAGTTTTATTTTAGTGTAGTGGAATTTAAATTTTCCCAGTTAAGTTTAAGATTTTATACTTATTAAATATTAGTCTTAGAGTTTCTGTTATTTATGTTACTTTTTTATGTTATTTATAAAGCTGTGATAAAATACCTGACTAAAATTTGCCAGTGCAATGCTGAAATCTGATGCTTCAAAAATAAAAATAATTATTTTTTTTGGTAATATGCCCGATTCATAAATTCTCTTCCCCATTCTATTATATAGTCTCCCCTACACATTTGTGGGTACGTATGATAAAAGCATGTTATGAAAGTAGGATGTGATGTCTAAAAAAATGTCTAGAAACACGAAATATTAAAGACAAAGTAACAACTAACGTTAATATCAATAATTCATCAGGTACTTAATATTCTTTATTTAAAAACTACAATTTTTTATCAGATAAATTGACAGAAAAAAAAAAACAAATCCACAACTTTCAAACTAAACATCCTACTCAATAAGAGGCAAGTTTGTTTTGTTCCTAGTATTTCTCCTAAGAATATAATCTTAATCCTTAAAAAAAACATTCGAATAATTTCCCAGTACCCGAGGCCACCTGCATAAGACCTAATGCGCTATACTTGCCGTGCCTACCCGATAAGCTGGGAACGATAGATTGTAATCGTGCCCCTGGGATATACGTCACCGACCGGACATTATGAGTGACGGCAATGGTACACACACAAAAACCATATATTCCATAAAAAGTAATACGAAAATATTCTCTACAGCCGAAACGTCAATAAAACATTTACAATTTAAACAATTTTGTCATTCATCCGGTCTGCTATTGCTAAGAATTTCAAAATAATAGCTTTGTTCTTTTGTGTTCTATTTGTGTTGCGGTAGGAAGCAACACGCAAGATGGTTGTTCTTAGTGATGAGCGAAACGGTGATTCTTAAATCATGCCGTGAGTCGTGATTGTGATTTATAAATAACGGTGATTATAAACGGTGATTGCGATCACTGTATTGACTCATCGATATCATATCGTGGTATAATCGTCTATACTTCTCATAGGTTAGTAAGGTTAGATAGAGGGATGGTGATACATTACTTACAAAAAAAAGATGCATTATATTGTCTTTCGTATTTCATCCCGCTTTTTACGGTGATTATTTATATTTTAAGATGATTTATACTCTTGTCCAGTATACAAGTTCTGGGGTGCATTACGTAATTTGAGAATTAAACGCAGGCAAATTAGATCTAGAGAAATATTTTTTTATGATTCTTTATTCTATTTGTGTTTTAATAACAATTGTTCCAATAATTTGTTTTCAAAATTATGACAAATAGTAAATACAAAAAAAATGAAATAAAGCTAATTTCATTCAACAGTTACTAATAAAACTCAGATAAGTATAATTCTTAAAGTAACGAAGATTTAAAAAAAAACTGTGATTTAATACTACACCTACAATTTAATAAAAATAAAACTTTAGTTTTTGAATTAATACTTTCAAACTAATAATATAAATTTTAATATTAGAACACAATATCCTATATATGATTGTATTATTGATGATATAATTTTTGCCAATAAAACTTATTATTATTATTATTATTATTATATTACACAGCAGGTAAAAATAAATATATATTCATTATACAGGGTGTATCAAATAAAAAAGTAAATTTTGCTTGGGTGTTAACTACACGACATATAAAGCACAAACCCACCGAATCCGGATTTCATCATTAAAGAATAAAAAAAAAGTAAAATTTAGAGCCAAAAATTCTTTAGTCCGCGCCTGATGCAAGGAAACGTCATGTTAAG
Source organism: Protaetia brevitarsis (assembly GCA_004143645.1). Classification (NCBI taxonomy): domain Eukaryota; kingdom Metazoa; phylum Arthropoda; class Insecta; order Coleoptera; family Scarabaeidae; genus Protaetia; species Protaetia brevitarsis. The sequence goes on from RXPK01004869.1 coordinate 33,935, forward strand.
CACCCGCTAAACGTGGTATTATGTATAAATACATTGCACTCATTTAGTATTATTCTTAATGGTAAAATAGCAAAATTGAGGCATTTTAAATTTCTTCTTTTTATAAAATAAACATTCCTTATTTGTTAAGAGCATTGTACGTAAGTCTACAAAGTATTATTTTTAATATCCTGATAAGACGTTCGAGTTTCACCGGATATGCGACTTCAATAGTTACAAAAAACGTAAATATTTTTCTTTTGCTTTGTCGAATCGAGAGTTAGTTGTTAATAAACGGTACCACATGAATCTGAGTTATTTCTTTGGATTTATTTAATCATATAACGCAAAATGAATTGAATCGAATTACACAGAAATAAATGTAGATACAGAAAATTTGCAAACACGCCTTTTACTATGATGTCGCGCGAAAATGAATCTATACATTCCCGCGCTTTTGCCGATGCATCAACCTTCGATTTTCTTTATATGAAATCATGATGGTCCTGAAAAGGATCGTTTTTTCGAGACGGGAAGAATTTAAATAAAATGTTCGAAGTGGCTTGCACTCCAAGCGGCGATCCACACAAAACTAACAGCGGTAATAGCTGAATGATAGTGGTATGTGGGGGTATACTCGGCACAGCATTTAGGTTAGGCATAGGTGCGGCTCTAGCTCACGGCATTTACAAAATATTTTTTTTCTCGTTAATGCTTACAGATAGACCCCCTGTGCATTAAGACTTTTTGATCGTATATAATTACAGCTGCTACATATTATTATATTTACCTGTATATCTGATACACCCTGTATAGTTGCAGATATAATATAACTGTATAAAAGAATATCAATATTTACATTTGAAAAACATAAATATATTGTAAGAAGATAACCTCCATCATTTCCATGTGCATTCATCGGTTTGATATATTCCATTTTCAACAGGCAACCAGTAATCACGCTTTTACTGTGGCGTTACTACTTGGAAATCTTGAAGATCGTTGATTCACCGATATTATTTGTTCACTTGCCAATCGCTAAGCAGTGATCGCAGTTTTGCTGTGCGCAGCAAAACTGCGCCGTTGATCGTTTCTTGATATCAAAGCAAATATTTACGGCAATCACTGATCACTGCTTTTAGAATTCCCGGCTGTGATTCGTGATTCTCCAATCACCGTGAAAGAATCACAGTTCGTGAAATATCGCTCATCACTAGTTGTTCTATGTATTTGATTCGAGCAATGTTGCTTCATGACGCAGGTGGCTGTTTGCGTTGAAAGTCTTAAATCATCAGTGCAGGTAGGTTTTTGCTGAAGACACGTAAGTTTGTCATGAATATAGTCGCAGTCTATTTGTGTGTTTTTTAAACCCGTCATTTTTGCGTCATGACAGAAAATTTTGTTTCATAAAACATTAAGTTATCACAAATCTTTGCGTGGCGTCATAATTTTTTGCGTTTTGCATTGCAACGCAAAGGGACAAAAAGAACAAAGCTAATATATTAACCAAATTGACAAGAAATTTATCAAACTATTGTAGAACATTCTGGTTGAAAATAATTCAGAGTATTGTATAGTTTGTATTGTAGTTTTGCATTAAATTCTTATAATCTTAGGTATTTATTAAATATTTTTTTGTCACTATACCTAAAAAAAAATGCCACACATATAATTTCTCCACTTTTTTATCAGTTTTTTTTACCTGCGGAATCATACAATTTGATTATTAATGCTTGCTTATTGCTTTTTATTTATTTGTTTATTTTTTTTTTTTAAACTAACACACTTGTACAAACTTTAATTTCTGTAGGTGACCTACATATATATACACATATTCTCCTGCACAAAATTCTTCGTAACAAGCTCAAGGACAAATTTAGATGCACGTGGTAATTCAATTAGGACAAACAAGAGACGAGACTGCACTACCAAAATGGTTAATAACCGAAATAAATTCCCATAAAAATAAACCAATTAAGACCTTACAGCGTTGAGACACTCTCAAGCTCTTCGTGCATGCAAGATATGAACTGCATCTCGGACCATAAAAAGTAATCCTCTCTCAAAACCTCGATGCGGTATTAAGGATGTTGCTGATAATAGCCTAGTTAATGTGTGTCAGAGTGCGATAAATTAAGAAGAAAAAGAAAACCGTGGTCCCCGGCAACCATTTAAAATTTATTAACCTTTAGGGCAACCGCCTATTCGTTCGTTGCACTCGACGTTGCCGGTAATTGGATTCAAAGTTCTTTGACGTGTTGTTTTTAAGTCCAAGGAACCCATAGCAACGAAGTTCCAAGTGCAGCATATTCACAATTAGATGGTTTATTGCCATCGTATAATATAAGGACCAAAAGAAAATCACTAGAGTTGTTTATGGAAGGTAAATTCACTCGATTCGGTTAGCGAACATCGAGTTAATTGCACGCGCCACTACCGTTCGTTAAATTAATATTGTTATGTCTACCGGTGTTGCAAAAACAATAACACTGTTATTCACTTTGTTCGGGGTCGTTAGAACTACATCCATGCCCACGCCCATTTAAAGGCATATCCTAACACATTTCGACTTTTTTGATAATATTAAATAAATAATCTGTATTAATTTGAGATCGTATATTAGTGGGAAGTTTGGTGCGAGATTAATAGCATATCATTATGTTAATGATATGGTAAACGAATATATTGACTAAGTCTGTTTACATGCATAATTAATCCAGAACGTGGAAATTGCTCATTCAGAATTTATGTATTCATTAAGTAAACAGTCATTGTGTGGGTTTGTTTGGTCAATGTAAAACGATTAATTTTTGGAAGTTTACGTCGCATACTACAAACAAAAAATTATCTACAGCCAATTATAATAATTTATAACGCAACCTACATATAAATTTGGAGAATTGCAAAGCTTTAGATTTATAGAAAAAACTTTAAAATATTGAGAAATTGATTTTCAGGGTTTACTCAGAAGTATGTGATTCATTCGACCAAGAATATATCTATTTTCAAAACTTACAGTAGGTAAACAATAACAATAATATGTCTTTATTGAGATTATATTGGACTAATACAACACAAAATATAAATAAATACAATTAGATAAAGGGCGAAGTTCAGTCATAAAATACAGATGACTCTACGGCTTAACCCCAAACATATCATATCAAAACAAAACAAGAGCACAAAACATACTTAACAGATATACAAAGATCGATTATAAGCAAAATAATGTTACAAATAATGACGAAAGATACACGCACAAGATTATTAAAAAGAAAGAGATATACATGTTTACTAAAAGAGGATTCACTGAGAGTCCTGGCAGGTTGTTATAGCAATTTGCCATGTAAGAAAAAGACCACCTGAAAAGAGTTGTACGGTGATGTGTTGGCGAAAGGAGACCTTTGTAGTGTAAATGCGAACATAGTGAACATCGGTACTCAGAGTTTTAATGAGGCATTCTATAAACTCGCTTTTTAATTAAACATCAAACAAAAAGCCTAAATTATTGAGATCGGGAGATCTCGCAAGTTTTAAGTAAAGTTGGACGATTGTCCGGCGGAGCATATATGCATTGCGACGCGGGCCTCATATAGCCTGTAATATAAATAAAGCAGAGCAATCGTATTATCGTAATTTAGTGTGTATTTATAAAACATAAGTCATATTAATAGACAAAGCGGGCGAACAAACGGGCCACTACATATTTAGATAAAATAAAAATTTTTACATTTTATCAGAAAAACAGGCACTGTTGTTACTGACTTGCAACTCTACGGCTTTATTGCAGTACATCAGTTGGAGCGCATGAATACGCACTTGCCGCGCCGGAAAATTTGCCCAACTCTAGTTATAAGATATAGGACTACCGCGAGCAATCCACCTGTTTAGGAAGTGTTCATTTAACCGCTTTCTTACACTTAGAGCATAGAGTGCAGGAGCTCCATCGGAGATGTAAATTATGTTATGGTATATGTTCAATGGCATTTCGTCAAAAACATGTTCTAATACATTTAGATACCCGTTCGTATCAAGACGACTTACAATTAGTGACCATATTACCGAAAGCATGCGGATTTTTCTCCGTCCAATGGTCAAAATTATGGACATTAAATACACCATCCCCGGTAAACATGTTTGGTTTGCTCCAAAGAATACACCTTAAAAAGTTGCCGTTTTCTTGAATCCTCAAGGTTTTCTCGTAGAATAGACTAAACGGTCTTTTTACCGGGAATATCTGAAGTTGAAGATACCTCTCGGTACTAACGGAGGCATCTTTTTGTGCTGCGTCTAGAATTTGCCTTTCTAGTTGTATTATACGTCTTTCTCTTGGTCGACCAGCATTAGCATTAATCACATTGTAAAGTACGCATCAGGACTGGTAGAGAGATAACACTCAAACTTTTACAATTTGATGTACTAAATTTAATGTAATTTCATTTTTATTGCCCTGAAGCTGAGAAAATTCAGCGAAATTTGGTAGTAAATTAAGAAATTGAATTATGGGTATTTGATCCTTTTTTGGAGTAATTTGGCGTTAAAATTTTTTTTTAGTTTATTTTACTTATATATTGAAATATATACAAAAGTTTAAATTAGGGTATAATTGCAATAAGTTTCAGATAGAAGTGGTTGCAATAAATCAGGCAGTACGTCGTACTAGGCGCGAATGTGAATTTATACGGGATGTGCGAATTATAACTGATAGCTTACCTATCTATATTAGAAGCGTTAAGGAATTTGAAAAATTCGACTGATTTGTTATTATACGCTTAGTATATGTACCGCGAAAGGGATGTACTTTTTTGGACTAGGGCTCACGTAAGTACAATCGTGTGCATGCTTTTATTTGACTGTCCACTCACTGAAGAGTGGCGGGCGCGTACGGAAGTTAGGGTATTAGGTAAGAGGTTAAATTGGTCGGGACGCGAAACAGATATTAGAGATAACTAGTCGGTCGAATGATAAGACATTTTTTGTATGCTGCTAAAGAATTACATAGGTTACTGCGTAATATTTAGATAGTTAATAGGGAAGTACGTATTTATAAATGAATATTTCGTACTCTGTAGTGATCTGAAGTAGTGTTAAATTATATAATCCATTGTGACTGTGTGTGAGTGAATAATTAGGAAGGTAAATAATTGTAAAACAGGTCCACTTTCTCACAATTCTTTAATTAAGGCTACCGGTTTCGCCTGACTATACGGACATCCTCAGGCAAGCTGAAGAACATTGATGAGAATATAATATTAATATTAAAAATTAAAATTGAATGAATATTTTAGGAAATAATAAAGTAATCTTTACAAAATTTATCAATTAATAAAATGTGGTAATGTTAAAGTAGAAAGGTTTTTTTTAATTTAAAATACTTACAATTACTGATTAAACAAGAATAGTCAAAAACAAAAATAAATAAATTATGAAAACAAATGGTACAATTGTTGTACCAAGATTTGTATAAAACTTGTAACACATCAACATTGAAAGATTGAAACACAAATAACCACACTTTAAAAACGGAATAAGTTATTTATAAGATAAACGAGTTGTATTACGTATGGACGTAGCGGCTAAAATGATTTTGGAATTTTGAAAATTTTAAATCCAGTTCTCCAACGAACAGACGGCGCAGCTAGCACATTTCTTTTGGATTGTTCGTTTGAGAAGTAGATTTTAAATCTTCAGATTATTGAGAGAATTTTCTCTCAATAATATGTCCCGTATATTTTAGTATGTTGTTGGAATATTGGCAGCCCGAACAACTTGTCGCGATGAAAATGGTGATGCTTACATCGTCAATCGGCAAGACGCGAATTGCGGACGTGTCAAATCAACGAAATCGCACAAACGTAGCCAATGCTGCCAACCGTTAGCGTTACAGAACGCAACGAAATCGCACTTTTAAGTTTCAGTAAGTTGATATAAAATAATTAGAATAAATAATTGATTTTGATCTTTCGTTCTATCGACAACACTGAATTTTATGTTCAAGGTAAATATGTAGTTTTCTTGAAATGTTACTTCCCATTAATCATCTTATCATTTTTGTTTTTACGATGAATGTAACTTTTTGAAAAGAAAATTGGTCTGTCCTCACAATTTTCTTTAAAAGAATGCAAATAAATAAATTTTACTCGACATTTAGTCACCACATATTCAGCGCATCAATAGTAACTTATTTGATAAAAGACCATCAGGATGTTTCTCCCGTGGATAAGACTATCAACAGAAAGGATGTACGCACAATATATTTTTACGTTGCAAATAACACAATGTTTATATTTGCGCACGGCTTATAATACTTACAATGTCCTGACCATAAACTTTAAACGATCTTTTTATAAAGGAAATTATCAATTACATGTTACGGCCAAGATCACATTGTTTATTTTTTTAAAAATGAAATAAAATATGAAGGGAATATTTTTTACGTTTATATAAAACACGAAATACGAATTCTAAACTATCAAATACAAATTAAAAAATTCCCTTTCGCACAAAATATAAGTTGCAGTTTTAGAACTTGCAAGAAAAGAACAATTGAATACAAATAAGTGTTTTTGGTTCAAAGTAAACTTGCATTCTTTATACATCTGCCCAGAGAAATAATTGGTTCTATGACCGCACTTTTTTGTGAATATGCTTTTCATTCGAAGTATTTTATCTGTATAAGAGAATATAACGCAAAAGGAAATGATTATACTTTTGCAATATCTAAAACGGTTAACGCATAAAGCTGACCTTCATAGCAGACAAACGCCGACGAGTCACGAGAACTGTTTTTTTTCAAACTTGGAGTTTGCTTATTAGGTGGTAAAATCTAGAGACAGGAATCTCTTTGTTGATTCATCTAAGTTACGACAATCCCACAACTCGTAGAACATGGCGTTATTGAATCTTATGAAAAAATAATATAGGTACAAAAAAGATTCAGATGGAATTTTAGACAATAGTAATTTGATAATTTTTTAGAAATCTTTTAATTAAAAATGCAATTCATTACATCTAGGTACTCAGACTCGCCGACTAAGGTTAATTAATGTAAGTATTAATTAAAAATAATGCAGAACGTGGAGTGAAAATAAGCAGTTACTTTCTGTTATTCTCTTTTCGATTTATTTTTACTTCTAATTACACAATACGACTTAAAACTATAGTCACAATGGCTTATAGTTTAAGTTTTAAGATTGAACCGTTCTTGAATATTTTTGAAGTGTGTGAAAACAATAAAAACAAATACGGTTCAGAAATTAACAAATGAATGTATTTCTGCTAATAACTGCAATAATTAAGAGGAATTTTTCCCAAGAAAAATTTTCTCCTCACGCAGGATTCGAATTTACACACTCTCATTTACCGGACGAACGCTCTACCAATTAAGCCAGAAAGGAGCATGCAGATTCGAGCGACAAATCGACATATATCGCTATCAGATCTGGAAAGGTCGGCAGGACGGCGAATATGCAAAGAGTGCAAGCTTTCCTACGGTAAGAAATTAACAAATTAATGTATTTCTTACTGTAAAAAATTTGCAATCTTTGCACGGTTCAGAAAGTTAGGTATTGTTACGGTTTATTATTTTTAAAACTAAAACTCCTAAATGCGCTAGCAAATGGCGCATGTAACAGTAGAGATTGTCATAGATAATTAGACCCCTCATAAAGGACGCTATTGTATGCTTCATTGATACGTAATCGAAGTTTCTAGTGCGAATGCACTGGAACCCGCTCCAGAATCAGACGCGCCAAATATAAACGCGACCGCCGACAGACATTTTGCTCTTACTGGACAATTCTATTAGAGCAACAGTTGTATTGAAGAGTATATAGAGACAGTTACAACGTTACTCGTTTTAGGGAAATGAGGAAATGTTTGTCGTATCAGGTGGTAGAGTTAATAACGGGTCACGGTAATTTTAAATCATTTTATGTATCACTGGGAGGGTTAATGATTCGCATTGTGAATGTGGTGGGGTAGATATAGGGGAGTATGTTTTATTTGAATATCCCACTTACTGATGAGTGGTAGCGAGTGGAGCGAATGCGTACGGAAGCTAGGAGATAACTAATTTGACATGGGTTACGGGATGATATTTAGATAGCTAGCAGGGTAGTACGTATTTATAAACGAATATTACATGTGCTTTAGTGATATGAATTGATGTTAAATCATAGCATTAATGCTTGCACATGCTATTAGCATAGTACGTGTGTATACAATAAATATTTTAAATTAATTTAATTACTACTAGTTAGAGTAATTAGGATTAAGTTATCGCTAAATATTGGAATAAGTATACTGCTGTTGTTTTATTAGCTTTTAGTTTATTACGATGGTCCATCCTTTCGCTGACGGAGGGGGCAGCTTCATGATCTGCCAAGAGCCGAAGAACTGCCTGCCTTTGCCAAACTCAGAATAATAATAATAATAGTAATTTGCTGGCTATCAGTATCAAGTTCTGGGGCTACTTCTCAGGTACTGCTCGCAGAGTAAAGATTTTCCATGGTATTCCGGTATTCCTTGGCGAATGCTAGGAGATAATTAAAGTCGTTCCATGGGCGCAAACATAACAACAACTGATAACTGACCAATTTATTACATTTTTGTTATTATTACTAATAATCATAGGAAGATTATTTGATTGGAGTAGGAACATGTCAATTGTTATCGAATCCATATAGTACTTAGAAAAGATAGCCTCGTGTAGTATCTTTAGGTATGAAGCACAAGGTTTAGGATGCATTGTAATTATTTAGCTTTCCATAAATAAAGTGTATAGTGGATCAGAATCCCAAGATTCGGATAACCAGATCTCAGTTTTACACTGAACCAAAAATGGGTCCTAAAACAACGAAAGATGTTATTAAATGACAATGGAGTTTATTTAGCAATAAATCATTCATTGTATTAATGAAACCAAAATCATTGAAAATTAAATGGTAGCTTGATTGGCTCAATGAAATATGTTGTTGCTCTACGAACACCACTTTTGTTTTAACAAAACTTATTTGGTTTACTGAATGACCGTGAGTTATTAATTTTATGTGCAAACTCCAATAGAAGAATGAAGAAAGGCATCAATACAATGAACATTATCATATTTGTTGATATGCTAATCGCAAATGGTTGACTTAATGTATGTTATTCGTAACCCTACTACATTTTAGTTATTGTTATAGAGTATACTTCTAATTAAAATAATGAACTTAATTCATTGATGCAATAATCGCATTGCATTCACTCAATTCAGTGACGAGTAAGTGTTGCAGCTTATTTCATTGAATTGCAGTAAAAGGTAATATTAAAAATAAGAAGCATTGATGAATTGTATGTAAAAATAACAATAATATATTCGTTCATATTCAAAAATTAAAAATTATTTATTGAGCGTGTAAAAAAAAATATAGTCACCATAACAAATATTATCCATGGACTAATGTGTAATGATTTGTTATAATAATGAAATCTAATTTATTTCACTATTAAAAATGACACATTACGTTCCGTCGATGAAAATTCACTCAATGAATATTGTTTGCTTTATTATAGTAATTTTCTCAGTGCAGAGGCACGTGATTCAACACGTGCATTCAATATATTACTGCGCAAGACAAATGGTTCCTTTTTTTGATACTTTATTGATATAATGAACGTTTTTATTGAACCTGAATATACGTTAGAAATGTAAATAACTGCACTTCAATGATTTCTATTCGTTCTTGCAATAAATTGCAAACCATTAAAATAACGGAGAGGGTATCATTTAATACCTTATTGCATTCATATGGCGAATATTTTTATGAAAATTTTACGTAAAAATAACAATGTATATTCGTTTATATTGGTACTATTAACAAAAATATCTATTGAATGTATGAAAATATGGTTACCATAAAAATTATTATCTATGCACTAATGTAAAATGATTTTTATACTAACAAAAACGAATTTATTTCATTAATGAATGTTGTTATTGCTTAATCAACGATTGTAAATAATATTTTATCATATCAATGACACATTTCGTTCTGTTAACGAAAATTCACTCAATAAATGTGGATTATTAATATTACGACTAGTGTTTTTCTCAGTGTACACAGAGAAAAAAAAGGTTTCTCTAATATAGAATTCTTAATTATTTGTACAAAAGAGACGTATAGTTTACTGCGTGCAATATAATTCAATAATAAATGTGTTGTATGCAGCATATTAATGACATTACCATTCCTTGGAATATTAGTGCATAAAAAATATAATAAAAGTTATGGTTGCATAACCTCTTCGCTTTCTGTCCCCTTACGTTTCCTGGAGGAAAACCCCTGCATCGGGATTAAAGTACGTATCTAGGTTGTATGTGATTTGTGGCTTTAACCGAAAAAAATCGCTATAATATAAACGAAAAAAACCATTCTGCTAAATCGACTAGTTTCATCAATTGTTTAATCAAATATATAGTGTTTATCAAACTTATCTAATAAACTAATATATTTTCCAAGGCTTAAGATGTGGCTAATTATTTTATTTTCTTTTCCGGTTCCTTTAACTCCATCGCCAAGTGGATGAAGCTTCAAAGTGGTTCATACGTAAATGTTTACACGCTGTTCCTATTCCTAAATATTAGATAATACCCGATAAAAATGTTAAACAGTCTAGTAGTCGCCTTCCTGTACATTCACGACGCTCGTATTCAAAAGCCGGTGTAACCCAGATCCGAATTTAGGTTCAACACGTGCTTTAAAAGCGTTATTATGAAATCACGCTCGTGTTATAGTCGGGGCTTTCGCCATCCGCCCGCAGTCCTCACGTCTCTACCCACTTCCTTCGCGACCACCTTGCGAACGATCGCATCGTACACGAAACGACCTGAAAAGGAAACCTTTCTAATGCCTTATATAAGCGAGATGCTGTATAGAGACTCCGTGTGAGAAATAATTCGCACAGAACACAAAGGGAAGGAAGGAATGCGGCTACGCTGGCTACGAGCCGAACAAAGGCGATCCAGTGATGGAGGAATGGGTGGTGGAAAAAGGCGCTGGAATTACTTGGCGGCCGCTCGGGCACCTGAGAATACGTGAAAGTTCATGAACTTTCTCGGTGTACGTTCGTTGTCTCATGGAGATAATCATGACGTTGATATACGGCTTTGTGTATTTGGATATGAGAACAGAAATCTAGATTATGTGGTGGAGACAATGAACAATGTGAAAATACATTTTCATTGTTGAGTATTCAAGTGTTACAAGAAATTCATAAAATTATTTACATTTCAGTCACCGTGTCCTCATGTGAGGGTTTCTATAATTTCTTATATTAAGCATTAAGCATTTTACCCGTTCGCGTAATATACATGGGTATATAGGTAGCATGGCACAAAGGTAAAGCTGGACGATTGCCGTATAAAGGTTGCAAGGAGTTGAAGCTGTTAATATATTGAACTTTGCTGAAACCAATTTGTTGGCGATGAAACTACTGCCACCATACACAGAGTATAAAGCAAAAGACTTGTATCCCGAGCGTTTATAACCGGTCCAAATCAGGGTGATTGGATTCACAAATATTTTTAGATTGGTTAGCAAAACTAGCTGTATCTTATTTCATATACAGACGTTTCACAAAAGTAATCGTAGGGGAAAACCAGGCTTCACATTTATCTGTATCGGCTTTAAAATTGTGAAGAAAACAACATTAAATTTGTTTTATTGTCCCCTCACCGCACATACTTTTATCAACCGCTTGACGTGGCCTTTTTCAGGCCTTTGAAAAGATATAGGGGAGCTGTATAAGACATTGGAAGTTATCAAAGAGGGGATGTATTCCAGAGACGGTATTCCCATCCTTATTAAAACAAATGCTGCAAGAACTAGCTCCAGTGAATGCAAAAAGCATTTGTTCTGGATTTCGAAGTTCTGGTTTGTTTCTCCCTGATCGTAACGTTGTCTTGAAGTATATCACTATAAATGAATCAGCCACGATAAATGATGATGTGTTTCTAAATGCTATTCATAATGTAATGAAAGAGCATGTTAAGCCAGTCGAAGCTGCAAGAGGTTTAACAAGAGAAAAAAGACACTGACAGTTCCGGCAGGGAAATCTCGTCGGTTGAAGATATGTTGCAACAAGAGAACACAAATGTAGCTGAAGAAAAAGTGCAGGACTTAGGAGAAAGTTCACTAATGCAAGTTCAAGGTGCAACCTTGTCAACAGAAATCTACGATGAGGAAATTGAAGTCCAAGGAGAAAGACACATTCCAAATAAGCATTGGAAGAAGGAATTTTTGTCGTAGTATAATTTACTTGCGATGAAGGCATGAAAAAAGAAACAACATGTATGTTATATATGTTTGAAATTTTAAAATCTAATAAAGCAATTTATAAAATTAGTTGCTTAAGACCAGCACAGAGAAATATTGATACTTTTATATATTCAGGTGTTATTCAAAAGCGCGTCAGCAGAGTCGTGGGGAATATTTGGTAGATATTCTATTTCGCAAATAATCGGCATTGAAATAAAAATACTTGCAACTTTCGATTAAATGATGTGTTTTGTTGCAAATCAATTAATCTTGCGCTCATTTTGAAACATTCTTTATCAAGCTTATAAATCCCAAATTCTTCAGTTTAGGTCGTGCATATTAGTAATTCCACCTCTTCTAAACCAATGAGTAGTTATATTTATATATTTATATTAGTAATAATTAGGTTGCCGTGATGGTCACACGAAGAATCGTGCAGAATTATATACACAGAAGAGATTGCATTAAATGAAAAATTTTATAACTTCTGGTTTTTATCATGTTCAACGAAAAAGTTATTCTTTTCGTTCACTCAGAAAAGTGTTTATTTTAATTGAAAGTAGCGTGCTATTTTGCCGGAAGACTATTTTCTTCTTAAGTACATGCTTTTCGACGAAAAGTAACCGTAATTAAATGGAATGCACCTTGATTTTGATTAATATTTTATAATGCCTGTAGAAGTTCTGTTTAAGTAAGACAATACATATTACATATTATATTGTAATTATTATGTACATATTTAACAACATATTTTAGTTTCTTTTAAGTATTATTGAATTATAAGCAGTATTTTAAATATTAAAGCCAGACGTTTTGGTTTATTTGCGTGGACACGCATGCATACATCGATTTAAAACTTTTGCCTTTTAACAGAAAATACAAGCACCTGTATTCAAGCTGAATGCTTTTTTACGCGGGGAAGTATTTTAGTTTTATTCATGTTCCCACGTGCATAAGTCTCAGATACACAAACAATAATGAACAAAAGTGAATATTTTTCGCGGGAGGTTAAGGAAATTTCAGAGATAATTGGAATCTTTTCAGTTAAAGCTGGATTTACTTATAAGTCAAGGAACTTTACAGCAGTATATAGTGTTTGAAGGTTTTAAAACTGTTATACACAGGAAAAGCGATCTTGTTTTCAACCATTTTTCATGCATTTGGTTATTACAGTTACTAAATTATTACTTGATTTAGGAATATTAAAAATATTCCTGTATTCAATCAAACAAATAATTTGGTTAGTAAATTTATTTGAAGCTAGCGCAGTATTTATTAATTTAACTATTTACATGGAAGTAAAAATAAATATGGCATTTTATTTTCGTATAGCAGTTTTCTCCCCAAATAGTACAGCAGATGAGCTGATGATGAGCAGATGATACTTATGTGTAGTAGAGAAATTGTCACATAGATGGCGCATATCCTATTTCATATCAGTAATAGATAATATTTCGCACAAGATAGGCTGGAAACTATGATTGTAACATATTAAACTGGTATATTTACCAATTCAATATCTGATAGGAGTTATCGCCATTGAAAGAACGATTTTTTTTTTAACGGCACACTAGAGTGGTAGGATGGTCAACTGCGACCAACTGCCCCAATACTACTAGGATTTACGACATTCTTACGGCAAATGCTTCCTTAGTGCATGGGTTTTTGGAGATAATTCATTTTCATTTCGATTAAAAATGATCACAGCATTTTGATGTGTTTACACTTAAGTCTAAGAATAAGAATAAATGTTATAAGAAAAGGAAAAACCTCTTGAATCAAAATGCTTACGGTTTTCTGCCAATCTACAGAGTTTTCAAGTACAAAATAAAGAGGACTTGAATCAACTATCAATATCTTTCACTTAAAAGAATAAACTGTTTCAACGAAAAATATATTATTTCCGAAAAATATATTTAAAGAAATGCGTGAATTTAAAATGATATTCCTTTCCAAGGAAACACCAAATCATGTTGGCCATATAGAAAACGCAAAAACTTTTAGTTTAATGCAATTGCTTCTAAATGAAAAGGATATTTCTCTGTGTAATTTTTCCCCTGTAACATGTATTTTCTTGTTGCACCTAATTTGTATTAATCTAATTACTAGTTAATGTTTACCTTGGAACGTTTGTATGGTTTAAGAATAACAGTAATTCTTTCGGTTAGGTCTTTTATATAAGGAATTGTAAGAAATTTGTTGTTGTTATCTGATTTGGATTTGTAATTTTTTGTGGTAGAGTAAAATTTGTACAGTCTTTGTTTTACAACTTATTAATAAAATGTAAAGGATAATTATTGCTCTTAAGTATATTTTCGATTTTATTTAAAATTTGTGACCTATATTTAGGACTAATTAGTTTTATCTAATGATCAATTAACGCAACGACAATTTTTGCTTTTTTTTTGTAAATTTGAAGCACATTTGCATTGTAATTTAAACATCTTCTGAGTTGTAATCATATTAAGTAGTTATATAATTGTATAATGTTCTATGCCGGCATTAGGTGGCTATAGGGCATGACAATTGATAGACAGTGTAAAAATTGTACAATTTGTATGTAAGATATAATAAACCATCTTCCAGATGAGTTGTTGTCTTAACTATGAACCCCTAAGTTTATTTTGAATTATTTTTCTGTCTCTAAGGTAAACTGTATTTTTGGATGGTAACTATTCAATTATGTGAAAATAGAATGTGTGTTAGTTTCGGGTTAATTATAAATTAAATTATAACAATTAATAAACCTAAACGTAACAACCGTATATATTGAGTTTTATTCCTGCCATATATAAAAAAAAGAATCAATTAACAATAGTATTACAAGTCAGCCAAATTTTAATCCGATCGGTGAGTATAATAGATTTTGCATCCCTTCTATTCCACAAGAATACGATCTTAAAACCAAAGCAATTTACACAGTAAATTTACTGTAGAAAACAAAATATAAGGATTATGACATCACTTAAAGCAAGACAAAGACCAGTAAAAGAACTCACATAACTGAATTGAAAGCAAGAATTTTCACTCATAACACATAAAATTAAGAAATAAACCGACCGGCTAACTGTTCTCTATTAGAAACAAACGTTAAGTCCATGATGCGGGTGTTGTGAACAGTTAGACTATTCGGGTCAACATTCTAGATGCTATTATTTTGAGGCGAATAAGGAAATGTGGAATAGAGGTGACCGTTTCCAATGTACAAAAAACTATTAGCAAAAAAATCATAAATATAAAATTGGAACGAATAAAATTATTGCTATGAGCTCAGCGTAAAATTATTTATAACTGTTTAGTGTGTTATGTTTGGAACAGTTACATTCTATTGTTTATCATTACCATTGATGGTGTAATCCTACGGGTGTTATATAGATTTCATCTCCTTTGGAATCTGGAATATTATTCATTTAATCCTCTTACCGTCTCATAGATCGAGGTGGTAAGAGATTTTGTTTAATGTATCTATGTTTGTATTTATTTTATGTTGTGTCATCAGAAACTCTATATTTTTGTGGCTGGGTAGAGATGGATGTTCTTGGAATTATTAGTACCACTAATAAATAAACACAACAATAACTTTCGGTTATTTTACTCTTCAGTTTGGACTGGATATAAAAAGGCATGCAATGAAAGCGCATTTATTGCCAGTGTTTAATATCCGAAGCGAATTGAAGACAATAAAGATTATTTAACTACATAACTTTAAATCTCTTGATGTGGTTTTCAGTAATTCCTATAACAACACAAAATGTGTGAGAGATTACGACATATTAAAGACCAACGTCATATTTTTACAGTCGGTTTCTAGACATATTGCAGTGGTCGTGCAGTATCAAGAATCAACTTTTAATAATACTTGCTTTGTGTTTGATGTTTATTTTAACATATCATATCTTAAAATAATGTCGTTGAAATTAAATTGAAAAGGAAAAAGTAAATGCATAATTTATAAATACCGCTCAAAGATATCATTTTCAATACATTTTCGTGCCCGGTTGAATACACTTTGAACAGCTTTTAAGATTGTCCTTCCATCCTCCCTAACCTTATTTTGCAATTCGTTCACATTGTTGTACCAGGTTTTGTATATCCGATCTTTTAAATATCCCCAAAGAAAAAAGTCTAAAGATGAAAGGTCAGGAGAGCGTGCTGGCCATCGAACTGGCCCATGTGTACCAATCCACTTCTCGGCCAAAGTACAAATTTTTTATCAGGGAAATCCTCTAGAACGGTATCAATAAATTCCAGATATCTCCCTCTTGTCAATGTACCATTGTAGAACACTGGACCAACGACTGTCGAATCAATTAATCCGCAAAGATTTTCTTGCGACCAATAGTGTTCATTCTTGTTATTAAACATTCCTTTATTGGAGAAATTTGTTTCATCACTCCATAAAATACAATGTGCTCCATTCAAATTTTGATCACAAAAATTAATAAACCATTCACAGAAAGCCAACCTCCTGTTTGAATCTCATGGTTGTAATGTTTGTGAGGTTCGGTACTTAAACGGGATATACTGATGCTTTTTTTTTTTAAATTCTCTGAACTGACGCATAACTTAAACCCAATTCCTTAGTAGCATCTCTAATGGAAAATTCGCAATGGGTTCAAAATATGATAACACTGTAATTTCTACCTCCTCGCTGATAATGATATTTTCTTTGTTCTTTTCTTCTTACATAAGCAATCGTGTTGCCTAAATTGTCTGTAAAGTTTTGGCATCATATCTTTGGCATCAATTAAAAACCTCCATAACTGCCTTATTATTCGTTTTCAGACAATATTGTATTAAAACTTTTGCATCATAAATTAAAATATCATTAATTTTTTTTTAAACAATATACAAGGTGGTCAATTAAAAAAAAATATAAATTTCTCGGAAATGCGTCATGCAATTGTTTTTTTTCGTATATTACATATTAATCAGGGTTAAAAACACTAATACTTTGCTAATATAACCTACTTTCTAGAATCGATGATACCAGATATAGCAATCAATGGTCCGCATTTAATTTGAAGCAGCCTGTATTGTTTTAATAGAGCGGTAGTGAGACGTACCCCGAATACATTCTTGCATCTGATGCTCTTACAGTTTTAAAAGCCTTTTCCTTCCGTGAGAGCCTTTATTTAAAGTCAAGGAGAAAAGAAAAACAAACATGCGGACAGAGTACACAAAGCCGACTACCCTTCAACAGAGAACAATCTTCTCTTCAGGTGGCTGGGTTCATAAGAGCACTATTAACCGGTGTAACATGAACGCTACCGCAAGATTACCAAGAATCTAACAGATATAAGCGGATATAAGTCACGTACCAAGATAACGCTACGGAGACCGTGCGAAATAATTACTTTATATAATTCAGTCTATTTGTAATTACGAATGTATAAACTTGTCTTCGAAAAAGGAATAAAAATTTGTTCTTTTTAAAAAGCTTGCGTCTAAATCCATCAATAAATTTGGCGCAGTCAGTAGGATCGGCTTTACAAATTTGTAAAATCAGTGTTTGCAAAATTTGGTGTATTTCAATACTTCAAGAGCCAACGAACAACAAGCAGACGCAAGAGGACCCGAGTGTTAGGGAAAATATAGACAGGCTACGGCACCTTCAGAGCAAGGTGGGTCGCTATATTCATTGTACCTACACACTCCAACGTCTGAAGCAAGAAGTCATCTTGTCATCCCGAAGACAAAGTGAGTACTATTCAAAGTTACAAATACGATTCCCTTGACTATTAGAGTCCCAATTTCATTATTTGAAATACATATCCGAGTTGATATACCCAATTATTTCCGTGAAAGTGACAATCCCGTCAAACGTCCCCAAACAAAACGAAACTGGAAGATTTAATAGAAAGATTAGAAACTTTAGAGTTAGAAACAGAAATGGCAATCAATTATCAGTTATTAAAAATAGAATTAGATACTATTCCAATATTTAGCGGCGAAGCAAGTTGTATAAATCTATTTGTAAATACTTGCGATCATATTTGTACAAAATATGCGGCTCGTCCGGAAGTAAAAGACGTAATTTTTAGTACTATATTAGGGAAGTTGAGGGATAGAGCAAAAACATTGATTTGTTCACGTAATGAATTAAATACGTGGGAATTGGTTAAAAGCGCCATTCACAGTTATTTTGCGGATAAAAGAGATTTCGGTCAACTCGTTCACGAGTTTAATAATACTAAAATGTCATCAAAGGAAGATCCAATGTCTTTTGGATACCGTCTGCAGGACCTTTTATCAAAATTAATGACCAAACTAGCGCAAGACCCGGGAATCCAACATAAAGCAGAAAGAGCTCACATTTATGCTCAAACCGCATTAGAAGTTTATCTAATCAATTTGCCCGAAGATATCCAAATCCATGTAAAACCATTAAGACCAGGAAATTTAGAAGAAGCAATGGGTTTCGCTCAAGACGCGATGAACTTCAAAACAAGATCAAATGCAGCAAAAGGATCCAAATTTCAACAAATCCACCAGAAACCTTTCATTATACCACGTCAAACTTCTCCACAATACCCGCCGCACGTTTTAATTCCAAATCGTCAATATCAGCAACCAGCACCCCAAATGTCGAATGTTCCATCTATGCGATATCAGTTTAACCAATCAAGTTCCTTTCCTAGAGGTCCTATAAGTAATTTCCCCAAATCGAATTATCCTCAACAAACGAATTTCCCAACAAATAGACAAGTCTTTGGCCCACCAAAGAATGTTTTCACACCCGGACAAAATAAAACAGACCTGCCAAAACCAACCCCAATGTCAGGTGTATCCACAGCAGTAGCCAAATCAGCAAATTATAGGCCGCACAACTTCTTCACAAGATCAAACCAACTACAACCAATATCAGAACAGATGTATACGAACGAAGTGGAACAAATGGAAATTACGAAGAAACTCTACAACCAATTTATAACGAAAATGATGGATTATGGTATATTCCAGTAGCACCACCTATGGAGTCTCAATCCGATGTAATTCCCAATGTCACCGACGAAGAAGATCTACAACAGAAAATTGACGAAGAAGAAAATTTTATTGCAGCTGCCTCGCAGGGGAACTCTCCAACTTAAATTTAAATGAATTACCGTACATTGAAATTAAAAATCCCCCTTTAAAACTATTAGTAGACACAGGAAGCACAATTTCTATGATCGACCCAGCAATTGTAAACTATTATTATCCTAATAACATTTTTGATGAAAATTTAGAAATTAGAACAGCAAAAGGTAACATAGTGATTAATAAAATTGCCAAAATTCCTTGTTTTTACGAGTTGAAATCTAACGGTTATTTAACAATGGTTATGTTTAAATTTCATAAATTTTACGATGGTATTATAGGATTAGAGGATTTAAGAGCGATGCAATTTAACATAAATTTATTAGAAGGTAATCTAAATAGAGGAAATTATAAACTGCCAATAAAATTCAAAAAATCAGAAACTATTAAAATACCAGCAAAAGAAAAGGTAATTAAAGAGGTTTTTATAAATCATATAGAAGGTGATGTAATGATTAACGAAATAAATCAAAATCAAATTCGAATACCTAATTGTATAACAACTGTTAAAAAGGGTAAAGCATTAGTAGAAATTCAAAATTTATCAAACGTAGAACAAGAAATTCAAATTAAACCTTTAAAAGCTATTCCATTAGAAAATTATCATGTTTATCAATATAATATACAAGATACAGAGTCATTACAGAGATTAAATAATATGTTAAGAACTGACCATTTAAATCATGAAGAGAAATCACGTATTTTGCAATTGTGTAAAAGTTACGTTGATATTTTTAAAAAACCTGAAGATAAATTAACTTTCAATAGTTTCTGTAAACATGAAATTAAAACTAAGATGAACAAGCAATTTTTCTTAAAGCTAGACGTTTCCCTTATGTCATGAAACAAGAAATAGGAAAACATATAGGACAACTTTTAAACGACGAAATTATCCGACCCAGTCAAAGTCCATGGGTTCACCCGTAAACTTAGTAGAAAAAAAGTTAGATGCAAGTGGGAAAGAAAAACCAGGTTAGTGATTGATTATAGGGCAATTAATGAGAAACAATTGACGATCGATACCCATATACCAAATATAGAAGATATATTGGACAAATTAGGACGCTGTCAATATTTCACGACACTTGATTTAGCATCCGGTTACCACCAAATTCAAATGCATCCTGAATCTATTGCTAAAACAGCATTTAACACTGAACATGGACATTATGAGTTTCTCAGAATGCCCTTTGGTTTAAAAAACAGTCCAGCCACATTTCAACGTGTCATGGATAATTTGTTAAGAGATATATTGAATAAATTTTGTTTAGTGTACTTAGATGATATCATAATCTTTTCACCGTCATTAGATGAACACATTAAACATTTAAAATTAGTATTTGAAAAAATACGAAACGCCAATTTAAAACTACAATTAGATAAGTGCGAGTTTTTACGCAAAGAAACGGGAATTTTAGAAGTAAAATGTAATATATTGATTAGAATAAAACCAAATTGTTCAGTGAATGTTAATAATGAAAAATTTACCTATCAAGAAAGTATAATCAAAGGACAAATATTTCATTTACCAAAAATTAATTCACATGTTCTTAAAAGTCAAAATAAAATACCTATTAAATTAAATAAAATTAATTTGCAAGATTTCAATCGGATACAAGAGGATCTTCAGAAGGCCGCACTCCCCGAGTTAAGAAGAGTCAGCGAGCATCATTCATATTTGAATACATTTGTCATTATTTGTATTGTAATAATTATATTAGTAATTGTAATTTACAGAAAGATTAAAATAAGATATTTAAGAAGAAAGAAGCCGATAAGCGACGTTCTAGGGAACATAGATCCGGTTCTTTCCGAGGATCGCCAAGAACCTTTCTAGCCGCGGAGGTGTAACATGAACGCTAACCCGCAAGATTACCAAGAATCTAACAGAGATAAACCGGATATAAAGTCACGTACCAAGATAAACGCTACGGAGACCGTGCGAAAAATTACTTTATATAATTCAGTCTATTTGTAATTACGAATGTATAAACTTGTCTTCGAAAAAGGAATAAAAATTTGTTCTTTTTAAAAAGCTTGCGTCTAAATCCATCAATAAATTTCCGGCCTTATCGGACTTAAAGAACGAAACAAAAAAAAAGCAAATAAATTAACTGGAAGTCGAGAACGAGAGGCACACAGGTAGTTGGTGATAGACACCGTCGGTGAATATCGAATACCCCCTGTGTACTTTTATGGAACGATGAACTGGTTGGGAGGTCTATGAAGAGCTTTCAGTTTGTTTATTTTGTATTAGATTGGAGTCGATGGTATTTCTAACATGTTTTTATAGCTGAATCGGTTATTGCTTAAACACTTTAAGCCAATTGTAACTAAACATAAATGAATTGACTTAAGGTGTTTAAGCAATAGCCGATTCAGTTATATCAGCTTATTTTTTCCGGTTATAGTTATTATTCTTGGAAATATATTATTAATATTTATATTAATTACCTGACTTGATAAAAGGTAGCGATCTATTTCTTTGATTAAATGACGATTTAATCAATCTACCACCTCAATTAATTACCTAGCGAGGAAAAAAAAGATTTTAGAAATAAAAACAATTATTTTTCTCCTGGAATGATTGCCATAAATTTGCACAGTGCCCTCCAGATCTAATGTCTCTCCCTTGCAAGGACCAAATATCGAAGCTATTATCCGCATAGCAAGGTCAAATACTTCAGCTCAGCTCGGATTCGCAAGTAAAAAAAAAGAGCATAGAGGTCTATTATCATTCTTCAGCAGGATGTAATTATATTTTCTTAACATATTTAAAAGACAAAGGAATTTTGCCAATAAAACATTTGCATATACAGTAGACTCCCGATTATCCGAAACAGCCGGGACCAAAGCCTTTTCGGATAAATGAAAGTTCGGTTAATACGGAGTTTAAAGGAAAAAAGTAAAGTACATATGCATATATTCATACATAAAACAAAAATATTACATTATGTATTAGCTATTTGACATAAAATCACATTCTCTATAAATGTTTGTTTTAAATTTCTTAAATCTCCACCTTGTTACAAGTAAAGTGTCACTTGCTGTGGCATTAGGTTGTTGCTCTAAATATAATGATGTTGTGTTTAACGCATCAAACGCTTTCGCATGTGAAATTTTTGTTCCTTCTTCTTTATTGCTTTCTGACTCGTTATCACTCTTTTTTTCATATTCTCTTTTCAGTAACAGGTTCAATAAGGTCAACGTCAGTTAGTTCCTCTTGTTCTTTGTTACCAAATATTATCCACTCCTCAACTTCTTCTTGGCTAATATCATCACATCCACCTAAATTTCTCATCATTTCATGGAGCGGAACTACCTCCCTCTCATCGTTATTTTCTGGGGGGAGATTTTCTTGGTGTATTATTTTTGCCCAATACTGTTGCAAAGTTGAACTTTTCACTTTGTTCCATGCATCTGCTGCTCAATAAACCACGTCTATCAAATTTATTCCTTTTAAACAATCCACGAGTTCTTCACCATCGTCTACTCTTTCCAGAATTGATTTCACTAAGTTTTGTCGATAATGTCTTTTGAAATTTTCTAATATACCCTAATCCATAGGCTGCATTAACGAAGTTACATTCGGTGGCAAAAACATAACTTTGAGATTTTCACTTCTTAATTCATTTTCACTTGCGTGAGATGGTGCATTGTCTGTTAACAGAAGAGCTTTTCTAGGTTGACCACTTTGTCTTAAGAACCTCTGAACTCCAGGAACAAACTTTTCATAGAACCAGTTTTTGAATAATGTGAGTCCATACAACCACTTCTTGGATTTCGGTAACAAACTGGTAAAACATTTGCCAGCACATTTTTAAAAGCTCTTGGCTTTGCCGATTGGCCAATGCACATCAATCGCAGCTTATGTCGTCCTGAAAAATTACCACAAGCAAGAATTGTTACCCGGTTTTGTAACCGGCTGCAGCATGCTCATCTTTTCCAGCTAAAGTTTTGATGACAACATCTTATAATATTGTATTGAGTTTCGTCGCAATTATAAATTTTATCTTGCGCATATTCCTCTTCTTCCATAATTTGTTTAAATTTTTGTTTGAAATTTTCAACTTCAGCTTGATTAGTATATAACATTCGCCACAAATATTTAGTTGACGTATCCCATGGTGCCTTTTTCACCTCGATAACCAACCGTCACTTGCTGTAGGTGTATCAGGCGCTTCGATTACGGAAAGATTTTCACCAATCTCAATTGCAATAATATAGGGCCCGAAATTGGAATACCACGGTCGCGTTGTTGTGTAAACCATAAATACAATGTCTCGTCAATGTTAGTGTATTCGTCCTTTTTCATAGTTTTTCGCTGTGGTGCAGGAGATGCTAACACGCTACACCATTGTTCAATTTTCTGTCGATTTCTTCTCCATTCGGAAACAGTGCTTTTACCTACGCCATAATCTTTAGCAACACTTTGCAATGACTATCCCTTATCAAGAAATTTAATTGCACTATTTTTTTTTTCTGAACACAATAACAATACGTTTACGCTTTTTGGCTTTTATTGTGTTGCTCGTGGTGATGTCAATTTAAAACTGAATAAATAAACCCTAAAATGCGTTTCTGTTACAAATGAAATGCGATTCCGAAGTTAATTCCGGTGAAAACCAGATTTTTATGAATTCTAAGAAGTACACGTGCAAAGTTCGGATAATCGGAAGTTTCATCTAGACTTGTTTCGGTTAAAACGGCGGATTCAAAATTTAACTATAATAATACTATTATATCTACACCTGCTAAATCGGGTCAGGAATTAACAGATGTTAGTATATCGATATAATCTTTGTGAGTCGTTTTTACCCAATACAATTCAAATAGTAGATCGGCAAATAAAAGCATTGGGTTACTTGAAATGTACAGAACTGTTAATAATTAATACCATCGTATTAAAACTATTAAAATATTTAACAGGGTACCCTTCAGAACTGAAAAAAAAAATGATAAAAGAGAACGATAAAGTGGATAAGAATAATAGCAATAAGAATGGATAAGAGAAGGATCGGATTAGTAATCTGTGAACAAGTTCTTAAAAAGCAAAAATATAATTTTGTTTCATACAATAACGTACTATTAATTATAAGTATAAGGTAATTATGATTATCTCGGTCAGTTGTTTAATTTAAGATTTGGTTTACATATAAAATACATAAAACATAAAATAGAGAAAAAAACAGAACTGAGGTCAAAATTTTAACAGATAATAAATCGTGAATGACACGTCTGTTCTAATATCTGCCTATTTAAATCAAAGAAAACTTCTAACCGCTGGCAGTTGGGGTAAACCATTTTTGGACTAGGGTTCACGTCGTTACATCAGTAAGCAGGAGAGTAGCAGGTAGTTAGAAAAGCGTTTACGGGTCAACTTAATAATGATTGACAGATTAGGTGGGATATTACATTAAGTGGAAGGTGGACTAGGAAATTTCTCCGTAACTTTACACGTTTTAGGGAAATGAGGGTTAGTTTGTCGTTTCAGACGGTAGAGTTAATAACGAGCCACGGTAATTTTAAATCATTTTCATGCAGAATTTGGAAGGTTAATGATTCGCATTGTGAATATTGTGGGGTAGATACAGCAGAGCATGTTTTATTTGATTGTCACTCACTGAGTGGCAGTCGTGTGGGGAAACTAGGGTATTAGTTAAGGGGTTAAATTGATTGCGACGCAAAACAGATATTACGTATTGCTGTGGTAACCCATTTACCGCGAGTGTATTTTGTGTTGCATATTTGATTTGCTTAAAATTGCTGAAACATTGTATCGAGATATTTTCATAATTATGTTTATTTTTGTATAAATTTTAGTTAATAGTTTGATTTATTTAATTAAGTGTTAAGTTTTTTTAAATTAATTTCACTCTTTAAGATGTCTTTTATTTGCTCATGTTGTCAACTCATCCACAATTTAGTGGATTTTTGTCGGTGATTTGTGCGGCTGCGTTGTACGCAGCGGTAGAGTTTTAAGAGGCAGTTCCTTGGTAGACGCTAGCGTGAGTACATGTATTTTTAAATTGTTTGCTGCCATTTTATTAATGTATTGATATAGAGAATTGCTTAATTGTCTTTTATTTTGTCCATCAAGGAATTCGCTTTATAATAATTATTATTATATTAATGTGTACACATAGATATAAGATCATTTATTATTTTCGTGCAGGAAGATAGATTTTAGTTTTAATTCTCTCTTTATAATTTTAAAGAGTTAATTTTTCCGTTTTCTAGTTTGCTGATTCATTTTTATTTTATTAATCACCTCAAGCTGGGCAAATAGAAGCATTGTTCTTGTTTTTAGTTTTCATTTTTGTATAATTTCTAGTGTTCCACGAATTTAGTTTGTTTTAGTTTAAAACCACGTGGATTGTTTTAAAAAAAAATAATTATCTTCCTGAACTAATTAATCTTTTGTTTTGATACAGGAAATTGCATTGTCCTATTGTAATTTAGAATCACGTGCAGTTTTAAATTTTAAGCCAGAACTCTCTGTTCACGTTTTTTTCTGCAAATTTGTAATTAACTTTTTTTTTCCTTTTTTTTATATAATAAATTTGATTGTTAATTAACATTGTTGAGTTAAAATTCTGTTATTTTATTTTTAATTAAACCTTTTCAATTTTTTTTTTGGGTAATTAAGAAAGTCAGATTTCTTTCACCCACAGTTACTTGTCATGGTTAGATTCAAGTTTTAATTCGCGAGGGTAACTCTGAGGTTAATTGTTCTTTTGCGTCCTTTTAAATTTTTATCCGTTGAGCTAGCTAATCTAATTTAATTTTTCATTTTTTTAATTCATTTTGCATTTTCAAATTCAGTCAGTGCACAGCAGTATATACGAGTCGGAGTCTATCGTGCAGACACCTTATTTAGTATTAAATGTTTATGCAAGATTTTCAAAACTGTATAGCTTCTGATGTACCTACTTTATTTAGCGGCCACACCTTTACTCTTCAGTCGGCCAATCAATCCATCAACATATTTATTCTTTTGATGTTTTGGTTGGTTTTTG